>VZRQ01001291.1:1891376-1960554 GCA_013397975.1 Machaerirhynchus nigripectus
GGTCGGGCTCTTCCGGCTCGGGTCGCTCAGGTAACGCTGCTCCCTCCGCTCCTTCCCCGGGACCCTGGTGCGGGCAGGCAGCGCGGCCCGGCGGCAGCTGCTGCTCCCTTCCCTCCGTCCCTCCCTCCTTCCCTCGATCCCCGTCGCCGCGCCGGTGTTGGGGAGGGTTCGCCCCTGGAGCCGAGCCGAGCCGAGCCGAGCCGGCCGGCCCTCTGCTCTGCCCTCCCCTGTTTTGCTCTGCCCTCCCCTCCCCGCCGGCACCGTCGTGGCGAGCGACGGCCGGACCTACTGGGCTGTGTGCGACGGGCAGGTGCTGAGGAGCCTGGGGAGAGCGGTTATAGCCTGTTAATTGCTCTGCATCAATTAACCTGTGGCACCTGTTCACCCTCCTCCTTCGGGCTCTGTCCCCCCGCAGTGTGGAGCGCGCCCGGGTGGGTTTTTGGGGTGCGGAGCCTCTCCCCGCGCCCGCACCCCGGTAGCGGCCGGCGGGGCCTGGCTTCGCCCTTCGTGGTGAAGCTTCCTCAGGGAGCTCTTCCCGCCTGGGAATGAGCTTGGCGTTGGGCTGCCAGGGCCGTCCTGCTTTGACCTTGAGCGTCCAGGGGGCTGTGGGCCTCTTTTGGGTCAGATTCCCGGTTGCTGGAGTTACTGCGTGTGGTATTTGGAAGGATACGTGGGACATACGGCTGTCACTGGTTTGCGTGATGCAGGGTTAAATTTCATCTGTTGATGCAGAGATGGCCTTAAATCTTGTGATACCAGTTTGAAAAGCATGAATATATGACCGCTTCTGGTGTTAAGTGTTTTTTAGAAATAATATTTTCATACCTCTCACAATAACCACGGAAGCATAAACAATTTATCCCTTTAAGTGACCTAAGATATGTTAGATTATAAGGTGCAGGTTTTGATGAGCTTATTCTGAGTGACTCAACCCTTGTGTTTTTGTTGCTGATTGTAAGAACCCTTTCACTCCTGGATCTGCTTTCAGTATGCAGTAATAGTGAAAGTGTTACGATTCTCAGGTTAACTGCAGAATGTTACTGATACCTGAATTCCAGCTGTAGGAGTGTGAAGAGTTGGGAAGACTGTATCTAAAGAGTAACAGGCTAGATGCTTGCAGGTAATAAGGGGGCACATTATACAATTGAAAATCCTAGTCTTTTCAGTTTGCTCCCAAGGCTTGGCCTCTGTTAAATACTTAAGCAGGCCTGGCTGTCAAATTTGCTCTCTTTGTTTGTGTTTTTTTTCCTTTTCTAAAATGTTGGTACCTTTTCAAAAACAAGGTGGAACGCAGTAGAACTTTTGCTGATAGTGTGATGCCGAAATATTGTGATTATCCAAAATGTACGGTTATTTTCAATATAGCATGTATGAATGTCATGAGGGGGAATGTCAGTTTGGAAACAGGCAGAATAGGTACAACATAATTTGTGGTTTTGCCTTCACTGACATGAGAACTGGCACTTTTGGAAACTAAGCAGATTGTAAATGATATGGGGAGAGGCTGCATTTCTAGCTTACTGAATGTCTTACTATCCCAACTTGTTGGTAGCACCTGTGACAGTAGATGTTTAAACAGCGTCTTGCAAAGAAAAATTATCTTATGTTTTCCATCAGCGGAGTGGCTTTGGATTTGAGTGGATGGTTATGTTCACAAGTTAGGCCATGCTTATCCTCGCACTGCTTTTCTTGTGTAAAATTACTGGCACGCTATGCTGACCATTAGAAATGCTCACTGCAGGCACAGCAAACTTGCAGTGTGGCTGGGTGCCGTGGTTCAACCCCAGCCAGCAGCCAAGCCCCACTCCCCCACCTGTGGGACAAGAGAAAGAATCAGAAGGGTAAAGGTAGAAAACTCATGGGTTGAGATAAAGACAGTTTAACAGGGAAAGCAAAAGCCACTCACACAAGCAAAGCAAAACAAGGAATGAACTCACTGCTTCCCATGGGCAGTTGGGTGTTCAGCCATCTCCAGGAGACCAGGGCCCTATTACACCTAATGGTGACTTGGGAAGAAAACAATCACCACCACTACAAATGTTCCCCTCCTTCCTCATTCTTTGTACCCTAAGCATGATGCATTGTAGTGTGGAATACCCCTTTGGCCTGTTTGGGTCACCTGTCCCAGCTCTGTCTCCTCTCAACATTCCATGCACCTCTAGCATGGCAGTACAAGAAGTAGAAGAGGCCTTGGCTCTGTGTAACCTTGTCCAGCAATAACAAAAATATCTTTATATTATTATTTGTGTTTAGCAGAAATCCAAAACACAGCCCCCTACCAGCCACTGTGAAGAAAATGAACTGTACTCCACTGTAAGTAGGCTCAGCCTGTAATCTCCTGGCATTGTTCTCATTTGAATAAAGGGAGGACACTTCCGTGTGTTCATCGCTGGCTTAGTTCTCTTGACCACAGTTCCTGGTGCCCACCTTTAGAGTCTTCTTGCTTAGCTGGGAATGACTGCTTGGGCTGGGCTGGCTGGCTGAAAATGCTTATTGCTTTTCTTTTCTTTTCTTTTCTTTTCTTTTCTTTTCTTTTCTTTTCTTTTCTTTTCTTTTCTTTTCTTTTCTTTTCTTTTCTTTTCTTTTCTTTTCGTGGAGCTCTATTATACTAAATCTGCAGTGTGTAGAAGAGAACCAAGAAGAGATATGAAGTATGTTGTTAATGTTTTGAAAATGATTGAGAAAAATAGGAGATGGAAAAGAGACCACATTAAATGATACCTGCTAAAGCATGAAATAGAAAAATGGAAGTTATTTGTCTGTATGCACATAAATTGTCTTCCAGATTAATAACCATGTTGCTCTAACTTGTAGCTGAAACGAAGCTGAATGATAAATAGAAACAGTAAGTGATATGTTTCCCTCTGAGAGGCCGGGGAGAAATAACACTGCACAATCAACCATTTTCTCCCAAAAGCTGAAACAAGAAGTGAAAAGAAAGCACCAAAGAGAATCAGTAAACAGTTTTACTAGTCAACACATTCCTATTTTTATCAGAAACTTGTAGTTCAGTATGAACCTAAAAAAATGGTTAGAAGTCAAGGAATGGTGCTTTGCCTAAGTTGGTTTTTAATTTGCAGAAATCATAGGAAATTTAGCCTTTTATTTATGTCTTTTCTGGTTTACTTCTGAGGTAAAGGAGAGTCAACAAGTTTTGGTCCAGGCACAATTTTCAGAATAGTCAGAAAAGGACTCTGCTTTACAAATTCCTTTGAAATCCATCACTGTAACTGGGAAACCAGATGCCTTGTGAAATGTAACCACAATCTAGATAATGCAGGGATATATGCATGGCATATGACACTATTTCAGAATTAAAATCAGAAAAAAGTTATAGAAATTAGTTGAAATTTGAAATCAATTAATTACTAATATCTTAGACCTCAGGGCATAATAAAAAAGGAAGATGGACAAAGTCTTGCCCAAATGCATTGTATTAGGTTATCCAAGTAAGGTAATGATAAGGATATGAGAGCTTCTGAGATGCTTTTGTGAAAAGACGTATCAGGATTGTTTGGAGACAGAATGTTAAACCCACCTGAAGCTACATATTAGAACAATGGGTATGGATAAATGAAAGGCTATTGTGAGCAAAGAATAAATGAATAAATTACCAGGCCACCACTTCTTTGTTGTTAATTTTGTAGATTCTTTGTTAAGCTGTATATCAGAATATTTAAGGAAAAGTCTCAATGTGAAGGCACAGCATCACCTTGGAAGCAAAGCTTCTCAATACAGAGTACTGCAAGTGTATGTAAGACAGTGAACCTCATCTAAGTTGTATTTCTATTTTGTGTACTAAGCTGAAAAGTATCCTGAAGTTGGCAAATTCTCCTTTAAAACAAAGTGAAGTACAAATATAGCTTTAAATGAAGTGATGCTGGTTTGAGTTGATTTCATTGTTATGTTTGCTATGTCTTTTTTGCTGTTGTTTACCTATTTCTTTATATTAACTGTATTACATATTAATTTGACTTACTAATTTGACAAGAGTAAAAAATATGCAAGAAAGAAAAAGAATACCTCAGGGTTAGTCTGCTCTCAATAAATGCTTGAAAAAGAAAAGCTAGCTAGTTAAAAAGGAATTCTTTTCAGAGAGGGTATAGGGACCATTTGAAGACACAAGGCTGAAACACGCAAAAGTGAAAATAAATTGCAGTTTATTTTAGGAAGCTTGTCCTGTTCCTGTGCTCAGGCAGCTGGAGAGAAGATAACTATTTGAAGTCATGTACTTATCAAGCACTGCTCAGCAGGGAAGGCAGTGGTCCCAGGGTCCAGTGGGTGTGTGTGGGAGCTGGGCAGTTCTGCTGTGGGACTGGGAAAGCACAAAGCTCGCAGTGCTCACAGGTGGTGCAGGAGCCACAGGGAGGGTGCGGCTGCAACTCGCACCAGAACATGCTCGTTCTCTCTGTGATAGTGCCTTTTTCAACCCACTGAACTTGTGGTTACCATGGATGTAGCTATGTCAGGTAAATACCTTCCATATCCTGTTTAGAGTAATCCAAACAGCCTTATTGCTAGTATTCAGTCTTACGCTCTCTTTATGAAGGTGTGAAAACTGCTGACACTGTATGATGTTGCAGGTTTGTTTGTGGATAGCTGAAAAAGGCCCTACCAACTCAGGGAGCAAGCCAACCTTTTTTTGAGCATGGCAACAGTTTCATTTGGTCCAGGGAGTTGTAGTTGATACACTATATACCATGTTATGCTTAACTTGAGGGTAAAGATTTTGTGTTACTGTTTGGCTTAGTGTTGTGAAAGTGGTTGGTGACTCCAGGAGGTTATATTTTGTAATGGAAGTGGAAGGTATCCCTGCCCATGGTAGGGCAGTTGGAGCTAGATGCACTTTAAGGTCCCTTCTAATTCAAAACATTCTATGTTTTAAAAAAAATTCTTAAATATTTGGTATTGTTCAGATGGCAGCTGGGAGAATAAAATGAAGATTATTTTTAAAATGTCTTTAACCAAATTGTTTATATTTCTTTGATGGATGCGTTGTTGCCAAAATTTAAGTTGTGCATAAAGATGGTAACTCTGTGAGCTGAGATGAAATAAAATTTAAGGAGGCAACACTCTGAACACATGTCAAATGAGTGCGTGGTAAATTCTAGGTGTTTGTTTGGGTTTTTTTTTCTTCAAATGTATAATTGAATATGAGGGAAATAGTGACCAGTTCTAGATTTAGATTGAAATACTGGCTGTTCAGATACAGAGGTCAACAAAGGGAAGAAGGTGACAAAAAAAGTACTTGAAAGTGAATGTTGAAGGATAATCAAAATTTCAAGGAAGCATTTTCCCATTTTTCGGCGTGTTGTGTTATTCTGACTTAAATTACCATCTGTTCTTTAGTAAGACATGTTAGATATTTTACATAATTTAGAATAAGAAGCAAGGCTATCTGGAGCTTTGTTGGGTTTTGGATGTAAAATAAATGTTGATTAAGCTATAGTTTATTACACAGATAAGTCAGCAATCATTTGCTGTAAGAAAGGAAAAAATATGGGGAAATGTTATTTTAGTTAATGGTTGACCTGAGTTATAAGAAAGATGCAAATCATCATCTTTCATTTACTTAGTGACATAAGTTCAGATCTGTGAAATCTGAATATTTGATTTGATCTCATGAAGAACGATACTTTAAAACTAGAGATTTTAGTGTAAGATTCTGGCATTCATGAAGTGCAAAAGTACGTAACTCTAGAAAAAATGATGTCTGTTATACTTTGCCGGAAACACTAAGATAGTTCTTAGCAGTATGCAGGCAATAGTGCTCAAGGGCTGAAAGAAAAGGAATCAGTAGTGTTCTGTTGATGGGTCTGGGCTCAAAATCAAAATTTCAGTCCAGTATATCAAGCTGTTTTGTAGTTCACCTGTTATATATTGAGAAGCTGTAATAAAATAGAATTGAGTAGAGGGGTTAAAATATCACCCTAGACTTAATTTTTAAGGGGCAATTGCAAGATACCACTATTTGTCAATGAGAGTGGGAAGTCTTTGGTCACTTTCTTCTCCTCTCTGACAAACAGATAGATATAGAGTTGATATTTTTTTTATTTCAGGAAAATTTTGCTCTAAAGCATATTCATTTAGGGTTTGTTTATAACTACACATTTGTTTTCTTAAATAGTAACTAGAGCAGTTGAATCCTTAGAAGGCTTGTTGTACGTTCCTTATGAATTTTTAAGCTTGTTACTTGTTCCTCTTTATGAACTCATGTCTCGTGTAAGTCACACTTTGGAATACTGTACAACAGGAATAGCAGAAAGAACATTTTTCATACCTGATGTACTTGCATAAGACTGTGCTCAGTGATAGACTTAGGTTTATTCCAGTCTTTTTTCTGTGAAGAACATGCAAAAGAAGGAAAAATGTACTCAGTTTCTTTTTACTGACAGTTTGATTTTTTGCATAATAATGAATAATAAACTTGTTTTGTAGTTTTATAAGTAAGGAGGTTGCACATCCAATTGGGTACCTGATCTAACCTCTCTAACACAAGCCACAGATTTTCTCTCCTTTAATTCTTTTTTGATATGAGAATCACTCTGAGGAAAATATCTTGTGTTGATTTAGAAGTTGCCGGTATGGGTAATGCACAGATTATTATACAGATTTGATTTGATTGGATTTAATTTAATTTTTTCATGAAAGAAATTTGAACACTTAAAGCAGTTTTTTGTGGAAAAATATAATGTGCTATGTCCACTTGTGAATATGACTAGGTAGAAAAGTGTACTGAGAAGTTATTAATCACGATATTAAATCTTACTAAGTACTGTAGACTGTTGCAAGATACTAATGACATAGTGGCTAATTATAGTTAATAATACTGCCAGGTGGGGTTCTTTTGTTTTGTGTAGTATGGGGGAGATTCTTCTTCATTATTGTACTGAATAGCAGTTGGCCAAAATAACAAGCTCAAATGGTTCTTATTCGTCAGAAGACATTAGAGATTCCTGTTTGAAAAATTCTGAATAGGAGGACTCTAAGGAAAGTCAATCTAGAAACAGAGTAATTAGTTGTAATTGGAAAATCTTTATGTGTAGTTATAGAAGCATGTATATATTTCCTACATTTGAATTTTATCTGAAGAGTCTAGTTTGGAATTTGCAGTACTTATTTTGCTATTCATGTTGTTAAATGCTTCTGAGGGGAAGCAAAGCATAATAAATTACCAAATGACAAGGCTTCTTTTTCCGTGTATTCAAATCTGTGTTTGTATTGAGTCTTTTTAAATACAAATGTTTTTCTTCAATTGCTGGCTTAATATGTGGGCACTATACGCAGCTTTAAAAGCAATAGCACTACAGTGAAATTAGAATTTTTTGTCGTCTGCTTTTTAATTGTCTACTGGTTCTTTTACTGTGCATCCCATAGCCACCCTTGAAATGCTATACAGTTTTTTAAATGCCTTGGAATATTGCATTGCAAAGCAGAAACCCTGAGGAATTCAAAGGAGCAAGCTTGTGATCTCAGATTCTTACAGTACTTGGAACAAATCTTGCAGTTTCTTGAAGTGGCTTGATGTATGCAGATTTGTACTCTACAATCAGCCACTGGACCTGTACCAGTATTTCCGTATTGCAGATTGGTGTGAAGCACACAAATAGAGCAATTATCTGAGGCTTGAAAACTGTAAGAGTGGAATAGTAGCAAATCAAACCTGGGGAGGAGTTTTGGGGTAAAATAATAAGGGAGAGCTTATGAATCAAGTCTTATAACCTTGTGATTAAATCAAAGAATCTAGATAAAGCTGCTTTTATTAAATTGATTTGATAAAGCTACTGTTCTTCTCCACGTTCCTCTGGTTTAACTGAAAAACATTTAGAGCCTCTTAAACAGGTGAATAGCTTGTGTTGATATGAGACAGAAGGTGCTTAGGTACAAAAGTTATGAAGAATGAGCACTTGGCTGTGGAAACAGCTGAAACCATAGTTTTAACATGAGCCAGAGGAAAACCATTACCAGCTCATCAGTGAAGGGAATTGAATGCTGCTCTTAGAACAGACTATGCACAGCCCCAGACACCTGCTTTCCTTGTCGGTCCTGCAAAGACTCCACAGGCATCCAGATGTACCCAGAATCCCATGGTATCTGTATTTTAATTCCCACTAGAAGGTAAAGTAGAAGGTAGTAAGTGTCAGGACCTACTTCTTCAATCACGTATGGTTTAAATATAATTATATTAAATTATTTGAAAGTGTGTAGTACATCTTAGGTAGTTTCTTCCTCATTCATAATAAACTTTCTGTTGGGGCAAAAAGCATATTTACTTTTTGACATCCCTTCAAAAAGTCATGGCCATCTAACGGGTCAGTGATTGCCCATTCCAGACTCGAGAGAATGGCTTAACCTTCAATCTGAGAAGATTGGCTCATCTCATCTGGTATACAAAAAGGGGAAAAACAGAGCAAAGGATAGTGCTCTTCATATCTTTGTTTCAAAAGAGAAACAAGTAAAGAACATTCCAAGGAAAGTTGGCCCTCATGCCAAATGGTGATTGTGTAATGACAAGATGAATGTTCTATTCTGTGCGCTGTTTGATGGTGTAGCAGAAAATGCTATTCAAATTCTTTTTTGATCTATCAAGTTTTACTATTTGTCTTGTTTTTTCAAAGTAGTAAACGATGAAAGAATAAGGGTGTGATACTTATAAGGAAATAGACACTAGCAAGCTTTACATTGTAAAATCAAATGTTAAATCTGCATTTTTATTATAGATGAAAAGAACAGGAAAGTATTGATAAGAATACATGATAGAAACATGAAAAGATTAAAAACTACATTTTGGAATATCTACAGACTAAACAAAAAGAAAACCATAGTAAACAAGTTTATTTTTATGTATGAGAACTAATACCAATGGGCATTCCTGCAATTTTAATGATTGTAGAATAAAACTAGCCCAAGGTTTATAAAAATAATACATAACATTTACATACTATCCTCTCTGGGTGCCTCTCTTATTATGGCTACTCATGATTTGTTTAAAACTGAAATTTCATTGTGGGAAAAAGTATGCAAGAAATTCTTTGCATAAATTCTTTTTGCAAAGAACTTTTTCTTAAGATAGAAAAATGAGACCATAACCATTGAGTAGTAAGAAAACAGAGTTTTTTCTTCTCTATACCAAACTTCATAATGATTCAATTTGCACAGCCACTGGTAGACTTGTCCAAAAGCATGATTATTCAGTCAAATATATGTTAATGTGTTTTGTTTTTAAAATTAAGAGATTGTCTGATTAGTTTTTAAGTCTGAAAGGGAGCTACCTGTTTAGCCCTGTACTCTGCCTGGGTTTGTTAAATTTTTGATAATCTTTTATCAGACCACTCTCAGCTTTCAGGTCTTCCAAGCACTTCAGGAAGACAGAGCCCTGTCTTCCACTCAGCCATAAGTGGTTGCATTTATGCTTTAGCTGCATAGAAAGGATTCTGATGCTTTCTTCACTCAGAAAGAATTATGTACTGTGTCAAGTTCTTTCTCCATCCATTGTGCCTGGAAAAATTGGAATTGTGCTGCTTTTATAGGTTGGTTCTTTCCTTTTTTTAGTGTTAATACTTTATTTCACTTTTGGAGATAGACTCTGGTGGTTGTGCAACTGTCTTTTTGAGAAATCTGTTGGCATTTTACAGCTTTTTCAGAGCAAACCTGATCTTTTTTGGGATTTAATCCAAAAAGGGTTATTATAAAACGAGACCACATGAAATGTTTGGTTTTTTTTTTTAATTAAAAGTGGTATCTAAGTGTTTTACACCAGTGGGATATTGTGAAATCTATAAATTCAACACTCAGAATGTGGTTTTTAAATAATGGTTTGCATTTCTGTTCTGTCTTGGAGACAGTCTGTCATTATTAGTCTGCCATCAGAATCAAGAGTGCAGAAGGCTTGTAATTTTTGGCCTTTTTATTCACTCCTTCCATCCAGCTCTTTCTTTCATTTTGTCTGTCACTTTCTTGTTTTTCTTTGTTCTTGTGACTTTCCTGATCATACCTGGAAGACAGTCTGATGAATACAGCTTCTTTATACCTGTTCCATGTTTTCTTTAGATTTTTCAGTCATGCTTCAGCCTGCACTTCTGCACACAATTTTCTTCCCATTTCCCTTTACCTGAGATAGAAGAGAACAGCATCTGCTGAATGTGAAGTCTCTTCTGAAGCCTAGTACAAAAGAGATCCCAAAAGGTCTCTCCCAATAATACCCCCATTAAAAGGGGCACCAAATCTCCTTTTTTCACAGATGTGCTACAATAGAATTTCTCGCTGAGTTGTATTTTCTTGGGGTGAAAGTAGCCTTAAAAACTCATTTCCTTTAAAAGGTTACTGAATCTCTGTTATAAAAAAAAAGTAGAACATGACCTATAAAAGTACAGGGTGATGTTTCTGGAACTAGAATATCTTAATTACTTGGTGTAGACTACCACATGATGAAAATGTATTGAGCAAATTGCAAACGCCTATGATTACAGAACTGTAATGGTTACTGGTAAACATGTCCTTTTGTTGTGCCTGGATGACAATAATATAAAAACAAAGTAGAGTTGCATCTCTGGATTAGAATAGCAAGTCTTGTAAAAGGAAGTGTTGATGCATAGAAGTCCTCTTGAATAGTATGTAACTGTGGTATGCATCCTTCAGTTTTGTCTTCTGCTTGGAAGTGATTTGGAAAGATTGGTGTCTTCTGTTTTTAGAAAGGCTGGTTTGTTGAAAGGTGGGGATTTCTGGTGATGGACCCAGAGGAAGTAAAAAAGAAAACGAAAAATCCCTTTCTTGCATTGTTTAGAACAAGCTGTGCTTTTTGGGAGAGACAATGCATTAATTTTCTAGGGATTTTTGTTTGGCTTACGATGTGGTTTTTTTATTATTTGTTTGGGTTTTTAATAGGACTTGATGTTGGATGTTAAATATTTGTTAATATATGTTTGCAATATGTTAGCTTTTGTTGTTGTAACCTGATTTCAAAAATTTTTTTAATGTCTTTGAGGAAAATGTACTGCTTTTTGTACATATTTTAACAATATGTCTTGGGAACAATGGTTTCAGGGCTTTTTTTCTTTTATATTTTGAATAGGTAATGTCTGTACATGAATTGCAAGCTAGTCTCTAGTGGGGACACCGTGGGAGGATGAACACGGAGGAGCTGGAGCTACTGACTGATTCCAAGTACAGAAACTATGTAGCAGCTGTTGACAAAGCACTGAAGAACTTCGAATATTCCAGTGAATGGGCAGATTTAATATCAGCACTTGGGAAGCTAAACAAGGTATGCCTGGCAGGTGCTCTTGAAAAAGATACAGGAATTGCAAAAGGTACTGGTGTAACAGTACAGAAGTGTGAGGTTCCAGCCATCTAATGCTCTTGCAAATATTTCAGCAGTCTGAGCCAAATGTTGGGTGTGTGCAAGAAGCAAACAAATCAAACAAATGCCTTTCTAAGACCTAGAGTTGAACCCTTTGTAAGTAAAGGGAGAAGTTATTTACATTTCTAGTAGAAGTAAATGCATGAGCTCTTCTATTAGTAATACTTACTTCCAGAAAAATAGTAACTGGTGTAGATATCAGCAGCAGTTTTATGAAGCATGAGTTCTAAAATGAGGCTCAAATCATTCATGGACCAGAGAATGTTATTATTCATTCTAACATGTTAAGTTTAATGGGCAATATCATTGTGATCTTTAATAGCAGTTTACAAATGAATACAGATCCTGATATCCGTAAATACCTTGGTTTAGTCAGTCGCATGTGTTCATGTGTTTCTAGGGAGCCCCACTCAGGAAATGACGCTACCGTTGGAAGTGGCATAATTATTTTGTATTAACTCTCATTTCTTTCTTTTGTTGCTACTTGTTTGTGTAATGTGAAGGCTATGATATGGAGAAAAAAAATCTAGAAATGTAAATGCAACTCTGTTTTCCAGTCCTGAAGCGATTACCTCACTCTATGACATTCTCTTAAAGCTATCCCAGACTCACAACCCACAGTTTAATAGCCCTCTTTGAGCTGGTGATAATGGATTTTATCAAATGGAAATAGCAATTTTTGTCCTCATAAGGATGAGTAAATGACAAATGGACAAGCTGTAGGCAAGAAGCCCATTGCCAGTGAAGTTTTAAATGCCTTGACAATATCACCTATAACGATTGTACAGGTGAAAAGCATGGCAAAAGAAAATCTCCATAGTACATTTTAATAGGTTTGGGTTTTTTCTTGTAACCTAGGTTTGTGTGGTGACTTATTGAACGTGTCCAGGAACTCCTTTATAAAATGTGCATTTGATGTTTAAGTTCTTTTGTGCTGTTTTTCTTAATGTGCTGATTTACCAGGTGCTACAGAACAACGCCAAGTACCAGGTAGTACCCAAAAAGCTGACGATAGGCAAGCGCTTGGCACAATGTCTTCATCCGGCTCTGCCGGGAGGGGTTCATCGGAAGGCACTTGAAACATATGAGATAATTTTCAAAATCATTGGACCCAAGCGCTTGGCCAAAGATCTTTTCCTCTACAGGTACAGTATTTAAAACAGCTTCATTCCAAATATGTGGTTGAGATCCTTCTGTTTTCCTGCATCTTGTATTAGCAGTATTACTTTGTTATATAGCAAGAATCAGTCAAGAATCAATTTCTTTCCCTCATGTTATTGGTGCTTGTCTAGTACTTTTCTTCTGAATATTGTATAATGGAAGATAAACAGATCACCTACATTTTTGTTAGGAACTGACTTCAGTGCTAGAAAACCTGGAATTTATTACTTTTTCATTAAAATAAACAAAGTTTTCTACCTGTATGTATAGTAATTGAAATGTTAACACTTCATTGTATTCACATTACATTTTTCTATTTTAAGTGGTGTTGGAAAAGAATTTGTGTATAGTTCGTTGCAAGAAACTTTATCATCAAATTAACAGAACAGAAAGATGTCTGTTTTGTTAGAATGGGGACCAAGTACAAACTTTTTCTCAGTCTCTGTAACTGATGATAATGAAAAGGAAGGATAACCTTGAAAAGTTAAGTTTAGTCAGCATATACTGGTTTCTAAACCTCCATTAGGTTTTTGATTGGGTGGGGTGGACAAGACATGAAGTTATTTATTATATAATGCATAGAGGGGTGTATGCACACTGTCACACATGGTTCTTCATCTTTACCTATCCCTAGAGATTAAAATTTCTACGGTTTGAGAAATAGTGGGATAAAATAGAGTTCTGTTTAGGTAGAAAAGGTGTGCATTAATGCTTGGAAATCAATTGTATGCCTTAACATCAAGCTCTTCTGTCTTGCACTGTCATGTTGTTTATATATAGTTACATTGAGAGAGGAGTGTTTAAGCTCTGTGTTTCCACATGTTTTAAAAGATACTGTGAACTCATCACCTTTTTTGCTTGTACAGTGATTCAGTAGCTGCAAGATCTCATTAACAGTAAGTTCTAGGGTAGTGGAAAATGCTACCTTGTATAATCTAACTGAAAGCTATTGTTACTGCTGCTTGGGCAAAGACAGACATTCACACTAAGGCATTGTCAATGATTCTAGTATTTGTCATGAAAGCAGAATGCCTGTGTCTGAACATCAAATCTTGAAGTATGAGTAATAGCCTTACAAAGAAAGACTGTGGGTTAGTGGGCTGCTTATTGAACAAAGACATTTTCTGTAGAAAAAAGAAGCCAGTTGACAATGGTAAAGGACTAGTTCTGCTAGACAGATAAAGGCAAAAATATTTTTTACCAAAAGTTTTGCATTTTGGAAAGAGTTTTGTAGGGTTTTTTCTTTAACATGGACAACAGCCTATCTACATAGATTCTTGTCTTTTTTAGTACTAGATATGTAGGTGTACACTTTAGGAGCCTTTTCTTAAAATTACCTTTTTTACTGTTCTTTGATTTCTTCTTTATATATCAGGGTCTTCTAACATGAGGCCTCAATGATTTTGAAAATTGAAGTTGTGTTCACATGCCTTTGGTTATTGGTACAGTTTGTAATAATTTATTATATTTAACAGCAATAGCAAAAACTATTGTAGTATCTATGTAGCTCCTCCTTAGGAGATCACATTTATAACTTCTATGAACTTACACTTACATTCAAGTAAATTCAGAACATACTTCCAGTGTTTTCAGTTCTTTACAGGCTGTGTTATGAACAGCATTATGAATAGGGTTTATTGTTGGCTTTAGAATCTGTTTTCAGACTGAATTTCTGAAGTAACTATATACTTTGATTCAACTTAACAGTATAAATGTCCTCAATTTTACCTCAAGGTTACTTGCTGAAGTAAAACATGATGATTTTTCTTTCAGAAAATTGTTTCTATAAATTTCCTCAAGTTGTTCTTATCCAGTCTTGTTTTTTTTCTTAATAAGTGCAAAGAAAATGTATTTTTAAATACAATTTTCATTGTGATATAGTTCAGTGTGGGCAAGATTAACATTTTGTTATGCAGAGATGTTCCTGGTTTATCATATTTGTTTTATTGGTGAAAGACAGTCATCTCTGGGCCTTCAGTGTTTGTATCACAATATTATTAAAGCTCATAATATTAGTCTTGGCATGCCAACCTGTCCATCCAAAGGCATTCATATTGTGTGGTGGTCTATGCCTATGCAAAATTCTAAGATAAAAATCTGATGCTTATAACTATACTGGACGTGCCTGTAGCAGTCTTTGGAGAGAAATAAAATTGTCACATGAGAAGCTTCCTTAAAAAAGACAAAATTTATTTTTCACAGTTCTGGACTATTTCCACTCCTTGCCAATGCTGCTATGTCTGTCAAGCCAACATTATTGAGTCTGTATGAGATTTATTACCTCCCTTTGGGGAAAACATTGAAACCAGGACTGCAAGGACTGTTAACTGGGATTCTGCCTGGGTTAGAGGAGGGATCAGAGTATTACGAAAGGTAAGGATACTTATGTTAATAAGATGATATGCTTGATCTGGTGGGGTTTTTTTTTTGCTGTAACTTTTCACTATGTACTTCTATGTGAATTTTATTGTTTTTAAGGTGGTTGCTTTTTAATTTGATGCTGTCGTATTAATTGCAACAGAATATTATGGTAGAAGGTTCATAGCATTAATTAGGACAAATTAACTGTTAGTTGTTCCTGTTATGGAAAGGGAATTGACATTAAGCAGACTTAGTGTTATATGCCAGTTTCTTCTTCCAAGTAGCAAGCAATAGAACAAGAGAAAATGGCTTCAAGTTGCTTCAAGAGAGGTTTAGGTAGGATATTAGGAAAAATTGCTTCACCTAAAAGGTGGTCAAGCATTGGAACAGGCTGCCTGGGGAAGTAGTGGAGTCACCATACATGGAGGTATTTAAAAGCTGTGTAGATGTGGCAGTCTGGGCTGTGGTTAAATGGTGGATTTTGCAGTGCTGGGTTAATGGTTGGACTCAATGATCTTGAAGGTCTTTTACAACTTAATTCTATGATTCTTGATATGGGTTGACATATATAACTGCAGCATCTGGGCTGCTGAGGTAGCATCTTAACGTATTAAAGGATGAAGTTACACTCCAACACTTGGAATTCTTGGAATTGTTCACATGCTTACATATTCTTGATATTTCCAACTTCAGAAACTCGAATTTTCACAACTTGAATGTGAAGAGCAATTCAACACTGTCTTTTTCTATTTCTGTGTAGGCAGACACACACAGTGTAGTTGGCATCACTACAACAGGGAACAAGGTCTGTGCAGCTTGCCTCCTGGGGTCTGCTATAGGGTGTAGAGGTGCTGCCCCATGAGTTGGAAGAAATGAGGACAGGGACACATTGCTTGTGCTCAAAGAATTGGGGTATTTGTTGCCCTGTTTTTACCAGAAGTACTTTCGCAAGGAATGAGAGGGCAAAAGCCATCTGCTTGATTCTTTTCTTCAGAAGCTATGCTTTCCTGCTATCTGTCTGAAACCTCTGTCTGTAGCAACACTTGGCTTTAAGTAGCAGATGAAGTTATTTGGCTCTTTGAACATAAGGAGTGCATAAGGAATACATAAAGAGAAGCTGTGGGCAGGCCAAAAGCATTTTCCCAGCCAGATTGGCCCACAGGCTTGCTAGTTGGATTGCTCTGTTCAGGCTGCATTATAAGGTTCAGTGTATAATTGGGCCTCTCGGCCTCTAAAAAGGAAGTTTTGACCTTCCTGGAACACCTGATTTTAATACTTATTAAAATTGGGGGCAGGGGTGAGAGGTGTGATACAGGGCCTGATTCAGCTGACTCGGTTTTACTGCAGAACAAACACGCTGCTGGAGAAAGTTGCTTCAGCTGTGGATCAGTCAGCGTTCTACAGTGCTCTCTGGGGGAGCCTCCTCACCAGCCCTGCAGTTCGCTTGCCTGGCATCACTTATGTCCTCTCCCATTTGAACAGGAAGCTTTCCATGGAGGATCAACTCTACATAATTGGCAGTGACATTGAATTAATGGTAATGTTTTAATGGAACAATGAACTTATAATAAGTAAGTAACAACACTGATGTTACTTACTTATTATGTAATGTATTTTGGGGGGATTTAGATGTATTCTCTATCTTTGAACTTAACCTTTGAAGAGATAAAAGTGTATGTTTATTATAGCTCCTGTTAAACTGATGTTTTTGTGCATGATAGGAATATTTCAAAGCTGAATTAATGTATCAGAACTGCTTAGGTTTTGTGTAAAACTTTCCATTCATTACATGATTCAGCTAAAAGTGATTGAGTTTTGTTGCAGTTTTTGGTTTGTTGTTTGGTTTTTTTAAGATGTAGAAAATTATTTTGTCTTTTAAACTTAAGGTATTCATTAGTAATATAAAAAAGCAAAAGCTTAATGTCTGTATAGTGTAGGGAATCTGTTGATTCTATGTTTCCTCAGTGGTGAAAGTTTTTACTTTCCTTTTCTTGTTCTGTTATTCAAAATTTAAAATAACTTCATTTAGTACTTATCACTATTTATAAATAACTGTTCTTATTTTTGAGTGCTTTCTCGTATCTGCCTTCTTAAAATAATAAATAACTATTTTGGGGGGGGGTCTACCATCACTTCAGGTGGAAGCAGTAAGCACATCAGTGCAAGATACCAGTGTTTTAGTACAGAGGAGCACATTGGACCTTATCCTTTTTTGTTTTCCTTTCCACATGAGCCAGGTAGGTTATTAACATGAGAGATGAATTGGCAAATTCCTAAATGTACTCCACTTCTTAAGTCAGTAGCAGTATTTGGTTGGTTTTTGTTAATGATTTTCTCCAAGTCCCAATAAGAGTCATGTGTAAGAGTTTCTCTGACAGATTTGGCTATTTTTATGTCATGATCTCTGCTCTTCTGCTTTTTAACTTGATGTGTTGACTTTGAAGATAACTTTAACTTCTGTGTATATAAGCTCAAATTATGATGTTTAGTCTATGCAGAAACTTTTAATTTGATCCAATTTGATGAGAAAGCAAATTACTTGTTCATTTGCAATTTTCCAGTTCCCAGTGTTCAAAATCAGCAAAAGTTAATCCTCTTAGCACAACAAATTCAGAACAATAGAGAATTGAAAATTGTTTTTGGTTTTGGGTGAGTAGTTAGCCCTGGCTAACTAGGGGAGATGGACCTTACAACTTCTAGGTCATTGTTTTTTGGTCTGTATTTTTTGTTAGCTACTTCCTGTTTTTAAGTGATCCATGAATTATTTTATTTGTGGAGGAAAACTTATACAAAATTGATTCTCATCTTGATAGAAATTGGGGAAAACCTGTAAAAAGAGAACTCAGTTCTTGCTTGTGGAAGTGCTTCGTTCATATATATCAGTTACTGTAGGAGTATTTGGAGTGTCCCTGTTTAGGTACTAAAATGTTGAAATTATCAATACAGCATTTTTTCAATATTAAGGCTTACAGAAGCAACTAAAGTAGTAAGAAACTTAAAAACTACCTAATATTTTTTTAAATTGGATTTTAGTTGAATTTTCTTCCAAACTTTTTGCCTCATAGTAAAATTAAATGTCTTGTAACCAAAAGGAGCTGTTAGTCAAATCAGTTATTTTTGCTGTTCTTAAAGGGTGCATGTAATTAAGTAGTATTTGTTCCAAACAATAATCATATTTTGGTTTCCTAAGAGGAAGAGTGTGTTTTCTTGTACTATTCTGAATTCGGAAATGTCATAACATGAAACTAGCTAGGTTTTAATGAACATCAAGCTGCTGGCATAGAAAAAGTATTACTTTTCATAGTTAAATTTGTGTTTCTAACCTCTTCAGGCAACACGTCCAGACATGATCAGAATTTTGTCAGCAGCCCTTCATGTAGTGCTGCGCAGGGATATGTCACTCAACCGAAGGCTTTATGCATGGCTTCTAGGTAGGTTTGTATTTCATTCCACTGGTCCCTGAAAGTGGAGGAAGGATTGTATTTTCCTTAGAAGTGTTTGCAGTATTGTGTAGAAAGATTCTTGGGAAAATTAAATACTCAATTTCTTTCATAAGAAAGAAAGGCACTTTCTCTCTCCATGGATACAGAAGATGAAGAATGCGTACTGGAACTCATTCCTGTCATGTAGATTGTTGGTGCATTTTCCTATAGCAGCAATTATGGCCCACATTCGGGGTAGAGCCTGGTGTGGTAGGCTCATGGAAACAGGCACTCTACAACTTTTTCTCTGAAAACATAGAATGGAGAAAACAGAGAGCAGGCATTATAGAGTGTAAGTGGTAGTTGGAGCATAACAGTGTAGAAGATATGAAAAGAAAAGAATGTTGAAAAACATTGATATTACAGCTTGAGTTTGCAAACTTTAAACTTCATTAGATGTTTGCATGATGGAATTAACAGAATTACCGATCACTTTTCAACACCTTTCTGGAGTAAAAATCAAGCAATTTGGAATATAATTCTACCAAATGACATAAAATCAATACAGTACAAATTAAAATTTTTATTGGAAGCCAGTATGTAATCAGAAGAGGGTAGCAAAGAATTATAGCTATTAGAAGGCTCTGAACTATTCAGGGAATGGTTAGAAGACCAGAAATTAGAAAATTTTAGGAAACAATTAGTCTTATTCAGCCTTGTTATTTTAAGGAAATGAAGCCTGTGGTCACATGAATCTGACCAGTTACTTTTTAAACCCATTTTGAGAGAAGTCAAAATCATGAAAGTTCCTAAGAGTGTCCCAGGAACTGGAGACTGAATGGAGAGACATGAAGTGGCTTCTCTACTTGTTATGTTTTGCAGTCTGTTGTTACCTTTTTTGTTTGACTTCCCAGCTCACCAGCAAGCACATACATGCTTCTTGGGCTACCCAGAACCCTTCCCAGCAGCTCTTGCATCTTTCCCAGCTGATAGCTAAGACGTCAGAGGCAGGTAGCTTGTGGGTGATTGATGAGAAAGGATGAGAGTAGCAAGGGGCCCTGAGAGAGAACTGAAATTATGAAGGGAGGGAAGAAGTCAGCAACAGTGTTTTGCATTAGAGGGTTGGTTGTGTTGCTGTAGGAGCTGCAGGGGTTTAGAAGTTAAATATGAGAAAATCCTGGCTTCTTTAGTTAATCATTTCTCAAGACATTGACTTGCAAATGATTATAAAGAAAGACAATGAAATGCAATGTTATGCTCCATACCCGCATTTTCCAATTTGGGGAAGAAATAGTTTCTAGATTAAACACTGCACTCATGTTTCATCTAAATTTGATGGATTAGATATGTCTTTTGCTATTATTGAAAAAGGTATTTTGTGTGTTTAAAATATCATGCTGCTTTTTTAGTTGTGGTACCTTCTTTTATAGCTATTTCATGAACATAGTCTCCACTGAAACTAATACATCTTCAGAGAATACTTTTACAGTGACTGTTCCTGGTCCTCTGTTGTGAACAGCTGCTGCCTCTATTTGCTATATATTTGGACAAACTTTCTGACAACACAGGATTTTTGGTCTTTTTTCTTTGGATGTTGTGCTGCTTTTCTGTTGTCATGATATCCTATTCCTATTATAAAACATTGCAGATGGAGGAGATCAGTTATGTTGGAAGACTCTGAATTGTTGTTCTGTATGACGTTATTTAATTCTGGTGTTTGCTATTCCTTCCTGTTGTTTTACAGCTAGGAGTGACCTATTAGAATTTTCTATGAACAGAAATCACATACATCTCCTTAAATCAGGTTTTCTTAACCATTGTTAATCAATTGATTTTTTTTTTTCTTCCTTAAGTCTATTTTTTTGTGCAATAAAAAACTTATTGGGAAAAGAAAAGAAACTTACAATACAAAGGTCCATCTCCTTAATGTAATTTTGAATAAAAAACCATTTATTTTTTGTAGTGTGACTGATATTCTTTCTAAGTGCTTTAGTCATGTCAGTGTGTTTTGATGATCATCTCCTTATATTTAAAACACTGAATTTTGTGTTCTCGTTAATACTGAAATATTTTTATGCAACAGCTTGGGGTTTTTTTAAGATATGCTAGGATTATGTGTTTTGCAGCATTTGTGAACGTATTTCTTTTGTACAAGAAGTAATTGGTTGATAATATTGCATAAAACTAAATTTACTGATTTGTGTGCAAATTGCTTGTGTGAAAGTATAACTTAGTTTCCTGTATTAAACTCTATAAAATCATCTTTTTCTTGCCAACATGACTTGGACTTCATCTTGGTAAGTTACCAGTGCTAGTGTGTTGATTTCTAGTTTAAAGAAATCGGCAATATATTCTATAAAATTACAAATATTTATCTGGTTTGTCTTTTGTTTGCTTGAAGGTTTTGATAACAATGGTGCCCTTGTAGGACCCAGAAGTACAAGGCACAGCAATCCCGAGGAGCATGCCACTTACTATTTCAACACCTTCTCTAAGGAGATGTTAGTCCAGGTAGCTATACAGTGTTTCATTGGGGCATATATTTTTATAAACAGATTCTGATCTAAGTTGCTGTATCTTTATCTTTTGACTTCCAGTGCAATGTGACCATGTAATTTTGTCTTTTCATGGTCCTACTCTTCTAAAACTTTCTCAGTGGAAAAATGAAGACATGGATAATGTGTTTCTCTAGAATAACTGAACAAACAGAACAAATATTAGATTTCTCCCTTTCCTTTTCCACAATGAATGAAGCATACGTGGATATTATTTGGTAATGAACCCAGCATGCTGGAGCCTGTTTTTTCATAAAACTGAGTTGGAGAATTGTCTTCTGTAGATACAAAAACTCCTCTGTGTCTTGAGAATCAGAAAAAATGTATCAGATGGCACTCAAAGTCTGTGTAAAAAGGGTCTTTCTCCCCTCTAGGCAAAGGGAACATCTTCTGCTTTCTGTTGGCAGCCAGGAATAGTTGAGAAAATTGGCAGTTAGACTAGTTTACCCTTAAAACCTTGCTGTGTGATCTGAGATCACTGGTTCTAAGAACTGTGCTGCTTTTTTCACAGTAATTGAAATGCAGATGTCTTTTAAACTGCTGTGAGTCTGATCTTGAAGTTGGGAAGACATTTTATAATTAAGGCAAGTTGATACGGTCAGGATTTTTCTGATATTGAGTCAGAACTGTGATGCTGTGTATGGGAATGAGAGTGGCAATTCTAACAGTAGTAGCTGACACAAGAATATCCAGCTCATCCCAATTTAAAGCTGACACCCAGCACAGAGCTTGCACCTTCAGTTTTATCTGCAAGCTGTGAGATCTGCTGTTCTACTGATGAGGAAGAGACCTCAGAATTCCAGTATTTCAGCAGCAAGGACCTTGTTGGTACTCTCTCACCCTTCTCTTACCACCCTTCTGCCTTCCATAGCAGATGATTCAGAAATTATTCAAATGTAAAGGAGAAGCCTGAATGAACTACAGTTCATTTCACTTGTACCTTATATAAAAAAAAATGTGGTGAGCTTTCAGCAACATTTAGTCATGGTTAATGGTTATGGTCTTTTTAAATCTGTCTTTCTAGCTTAATCAGTGTCAAAGCTTTTCTGTCTGAAAGGTGTATGGACGTTAGAATCAGTGCCTTGCCTATACGTAATACAAATCGCATATGCCTTCTGAAACCTTTTGCTGTCTCCTGAAAGACTTTAAAAGCATTTCTCCTTTCTGCCTTCTTCTCTACCAGTCTCTCTGTGTTTTGTTTTATCCAGTCAGCTCATATCTTATTCACAGATACAATGTACTGAAAATTCTGGCCTTCTGAAGACATATGAAAGTACAGAAGATTTTTCTTTTAAGATACTTAATGATAATATTTGGTTTATAGCAGATAGCAAGGCCAAACTGGTTTTCATGGCTCTATTTTTTCTTATCTCTCTTCTTTTTCTTCTTTGTCCTCCTTTTTTTTGAAACTGTAAAAGAAACAAACTAGCTCAGACAGTTAAGTCAGCCAGAGAGAAAAGTAAGCAAAATCTGTGGTTGTCTCATGGGGCTTTTTTTAATTCTGCAGCTCATTCCCTAACCTGCTTTGGTATAGAAACTCAGTTTTCCCATTTGTTTCGAAGTTGTCATTGCTATTTAGTCAAGAAAGTTATCATCCACATAAGTGAGTATATCATAGGACAGATTGCCTTTATTAAGCTCTTAATATCTACCTGCTTTATCTTCTCAAATAATTTCTTCATTAATGCTTATGTCTTCTCTTTTATTCTTAAGAAATATTGAGTTATCTGTTTATAATACTTTATTTTAATTTTAAATATATACAAGTTATCAAGTTCTGTTCCATAGAAATGTTCTCATTGGCAAAGTTGAGAGAACTTAATCATGGGAGACTGAGCTGTAGTGAGATTAAATAGTGGTCTCCATTACTGAGAATTTTCCCTTTATGTGCAGCTGTTATTGCTTTCTAGCTTTCTTTTTGTTTTCCTGATATATTTTTGCTCTTTGTAGGCAATGGTTGGAATATTACAAATTAATGGACAGGGAGAAGAAAGCACATTAATGCAAGACTTAAAGCCTTTTCGAATTCTTATCAGTTTGCTGGATAAGCCTGAACTAGGTAATTTTCATATTACTCTTTTTAATTTGTTTCATGTGATTTTGCTTTGAAAATTTTTCTCTCTTGTCGATCAAACTGAAAAAGTTATATGCTTAGTACTGACAGGTTAGCCAGATTTCTTAGATCTTCCAAGCTGTATCTGTGTTTTGTATTTAATTTAATGCATTCATCAGATTTACCAAATGCCATTTCTTCTACTTTCTACACAGGAAACAGTAAGTCAAAGTCATAGAGAGAACTAACTGTGTTGGAAAAAATGCAGATTGGATCTTTTTCATTTCTTTCATCAAATAATGACTTCTACTATTGAAAATCTCAGCTATTGCTTTTGGGAATAACCTGTTCTTTCTTCTAATATACACACAGAGGTGATAGATATTAACAAGAAAACAGTTAATTTTTTTCAGAAGAATCTATGCAGAGGAAGCAAGTTTTTTGGTTTTGTGGGTGGTTTGTTGGGGTTTCTTTTTGGTGTTTCTTTTTAATTTTCGTTTCCCCTGTTTAAAGTGTTTAAATGCCCTCTATAGCAGATGAGTGCTGAGGACTGTGGGACAAAAGTATTTACAGTTAAGACTTGGATATCTTGCCTTTTTCTTTGGAATACAGTTTTGAAGGTGACTGAAAAAATCAAAATAATGTTTTAAATCAGTTATCAGATTTGAGGGTGGGGTAATAAAAGCATAAAAATACAATAAATAAAGAGAAGAATTGGTTAGGACAGAAGACCTGTAAAGAACAAAATATCTGTCAGAAATTTGTTGTCTTGTAGTTTGTGATTTCTGGGGATCAGTCTAAACATTGAGGCAATGTGTATGTTAAGATTTCATGAAGTAGCAAAGCTTTGAGGATTCTTGCAGCAAAACGAGATGAATTAAGCTATTAGGATTTTTGCTTAATTCTGTGAGTGTACTCTTACTAAAGGGAGCTCAGGGAGGCTAGGAAACACATAAAGTAAGTGATATATCAAGCAGGATTACTTTTTAAATTTCTTTCAAAATAATTTGGTGTTTTTATCTTCAAAACTGAGATTTAGCTCAAATCCTAAGAAGGAGCTACTTTATAGAATCATAGATGTTTTGTATTGGCAAGGACCTTACAGATCATCCAGTTCCAACACCCCTACCACAGGCAGGGACATCTCCCACTAGACCAGATTGCTCAAAGCTCCATCCAACCTGGCCTTGAGCACTTCCAGGGACGGGGCATCCACAGCTTCTCTGGGCAGCCTGTTCCAGTGCCTCATTACCCTCTGGGTAAAGAATTTTTCCCTAGCACCCAATCTGAATCTCTCTTCTTTTAGTCTAAAACTGCTCCCCCATGTCCTATTCCCATCTGCCTGTATAAAAAGTCTCTCTCCCTCTTTTTTCATAAGCCCCCTCTAAGTACTGAAAGGCTGCAATGAGGTCTCTCTGAAGCCTTCTCTTCTTCAGGCTGAACAAGCCCAATTATCTCAGCCTGTCTTCATAGGAGAGATGTTCCAGCCCACTTATGATCTTTGTGGCCCTGCTCTCGACTTGCTTTAGCAGGTCCTTGTCCCTGTGTTGGGCATCCCAGAGATGGATGCAGTACTCCCAGTGGGGTTTCACAAGGGCAGAACAGAAGGTCAGAGTCACTTCCCTTGGCTTGCTGGCCACACCTCTTTCTAGGCAGCCCAGGATGCAGTTGTATTTCTGGGCTGCAGTTGCACACTTTCAAAAATACCTTCAAAAAGTACGCTGTAGACTATATCCTGAACAAAAAAAAAACCTGCCTCAAATTAAAAGGAAGGAAGATGCTCAAAATATTTTATCTTGTATTTGCATTTAAATATTTGAGTGGATTGTCCATATGCTGACAGTATGAGATAGCTTACAGGTGAGTATTTCAAAATGTTTGACTGAAAGCTACCTCTGATCAAGAATCCATGAAGTCACATGTTACTGAGTTGAGCTAATAAAAAGGGTGTGCTGGCTTGAATATGGTCTGTACTGCTGTGACTGCATAGCTTTTCAACTTGGTGTGTTTGTATCCAGCTGCCATTGTATGCAGGGCAAAAGAACCCTGCTGGTGCTTTGTGTACTCCCAGGCACTACAATTGTCTCAGTGTTTCTGGAATGCAAACAAACCAAACTTCCTGACATTCAGGTAGTTTATGAGATGGGACCAGAAGAAATTTTGTGGTTTCACTGGCCAAAGCTAGCTAATGATTTCAGTAGCTTGTAGCAGTGGACTGCTGGCAATGCTGTAGTGCAGTGGAGTGTGACTGCTGATATTTCTCCCTAGGCCCTGCCATCCTAGAGGATGTACTGATTGAAGTGTTTCGAACACTATATACACAGTGCAAAGCAGAACTGGAGCTTCAGACAGAACCATCTTTCAACAAAGATCACACCCAGCTAAGCAGGTAAATAATGAGTATAATGTATTTTGTATTAAATTATATATCTATGCTGGAATCATGACTGTGAAGCCTGTGGGACTGGGGCATGTTTTCTTCTTGGTACAGGATCTGTTTACATTAGTTGTAACTTTCTGTGTTTAGTGCAAAGGTGTGAAGTGGCTTGCTTTATTGTTTTTATTTTTTTAATATTTATCATATGTTTTAATCTTCATCCATGTCAAAAATGCTTTTTTGATTGATTGTGATATTCTTTTTATCTGTGGTCTTCAAAAACAAAATAGACTGATGCGTTTTCTTGTAGTGTAAAAGTGAAGACTGCTACAAGAAAGCCAGGGAGTGGGATATAGTTTCAAGATTTGAATTTAATATTTTGAAAGGTGGAGAGGAAAGGGGTGTTCAAAGCTGGAGAGGGGAGGAAAAAACTGTAGGAACAATTATTGTGAAAACAGATCTATTAAAAATGTGGTTAAAAGACAAATATTAAAGAAAGGATAGAGGAGAAACCTAGCAACCGTGAAAAGACATTGCAATGAGCAGCCTGCCAAGATCCTTAGCCTTTAGGCAACAACTAACTAGTTGTAGGGATGAGAGGAGGATAATTTGTCAGTGTTACTTGACAGTGGGTAAACTCACAGCGATGTGTAGTTATATAACTTGAAAAATAAGTGTAAAAATAAAAAATGTTCTCTTTATTTTCTTTCAGCAAACTGAGAGAAAACAAGAAAACAGCAGAATTGATTAAAACTGCCAATCTTCTTTTCAATTCCTTTGAGCCTTATTATATGTGGGATTACATTGCTCGTTGGTTTGAAGAGTGTTGTAGGTAGGTGATAATATTTAATCTCTGTATGTGTAAAGTTGAAGTTAATTTTTGTTTTATATACTTTTTTCTTCAAAGAACTCAGTCTCATGAGATCATTTAGCCTGTCTTTTTTTCCTCCCATCCCTGTAACGTCAATCTTTTGGCTAATTTTCTTCAGGTGTGATTGGGGGTCTTAGCAGTGTGAGTTCTCACAAACTCAGTGTCTGGGTTAAATCAAGAGATAGAATTAGCCCCTCTACTGAGTGGGAGATTCCAGAGTCTAGTTTTTGTTCTGTCTGGCCAGCACAGGATTACTCATGGTACAAATCACTTTTGGTAAAACTGGCAGATTTGCCAGATACCCAATGTGTTGTCATTTGTCCTGCTCTTTTAGGGAAAAAGAAGGGTGGGAATCCTGTGGATGACAAGGAGGGCTACAGGAGAAAATAGTAAACCATAAATCAGTGAAAATTGAAAATATTAACAGGAGGTAAGGGGACGAAGGGACCACAGAAGAGTAGGGGGTTTTGCTGTGGCAAGGGGTAGATGATACAGAGGTTTCAAATGAAATTTGTAGAATTTTTTTTTCATTGCTTATGGAATTGCTTGATAAAATATTAAGATACTTGGATACGAATTTGTCTATGAGCCAACAGTGTGCTGTCATAACTAAGGAAAGCTGTGTCTTGGGCTACATTATGAGGACTGTGGGCAGCAGGTGAAAGGAAGTTATTTTTCCTTTCACTTAGTGTTTCTAAGGACAGACATGGAATATTGTGTCCAGCTTTGGGCACTCCACCTGAGGAGAAGTGTTGAGAAACTATAGAGACTCTATTAGAGAAACTGCTAAGCTGGTCAGTCATAGGACACTGCATTGAAGGTTGAGGTAGGTGAGTTTGGTTTAGCCTGGCAAAGAGGGAAATTGAATGGCACCCGTTGACTTCCTGAAGGGCATTTGCAAAGTTCATACAGCTATACTTTTTATAACAGCTGGTGGAAAACAGGACAGCAACAAGTGCTCACTCAAGTGGTAAGGTTGGACTTTGAGAAAAGCTTTGCTAAGAACATTGTGCAGCAGAGGAAGAGGTGGAACAGTAGAAACCAGGAAGGCTGTGGAGCTTTCTTGTGAGATTTCCAGAACTCTGCTAGACAAAACTGTGGACAAATTTATCTAGTGTTTTTAGCAGTCCTGCTCAGTGTGAGAGGTTGATCTAGATGTCTGTCACTTGATTTTTGTGTGTTGGGTTGAATCGCTAAAGTAAGGAAAGTGATCTACAGCCAGCTAACATGCAGGTGAGTATTTCACTACATATAAGTAGTGTTACTGTCCACATGGATACAAAATTGCTTATAAATAAATGAAACCTGGAGAATTGTTTTCCTTTGATTTCTTTTTTTTTCCTACATGAGCTGCTGTATTATCTAAGTTTGTGTCTTCCATGCTCCATTTTCTGTAGCTTGAGTTTCCTTATTTTACAAATGAAGACTGTTTATTTTACACTGAGAGGCTGGTTGCTGCTTTTTCTGAAAGAATGGCATGGGGCCAAATAAGCTACTTAACAGTAAAATGAGAGATTGCCTATGGGTTTGTCATGATTGTCCCCAATATATAAAACTTGGCATTAAGTTACAGAAATACGGTCAGTGTAAGGGGGAGGGGAAAATATTGTGAAACTCTATTTGAATTTTGCAGGAGGACTTTACATGCCAGACTTCAAACTGGGCCTGGAGGCGATAGTGAGCAATCTGAGTTACCGCTGACAAATTTCTGCTTGTTAGTGGATTTTTTGTTGGATATTGTTTCTTTGGTAAGAATTGCTTTATTCATTACTAATATCGGGATGCTGCATATTTATAGTCTGTGGAAATACTATATATAATTTATTAATTGCTTCTCCTGAAAATATATTGACATAAATTGGTGGACACCATTAAAAGAAGTTTTTTGGTTCATTGTATGATTCTTGATAGACTGGTTGGACATAACTGAAGTGCGTTTATGATGCTTATACCTGAAAATTTTAGTCTGTCCTCATTTTCTTTTCTGTGTGTTCAGTGCAAGTATAGTATTTGTAGTTTGATATGCTACTTTAAATGTGCAGCTTTCTTTTAAGGATCTTTTAAATGTCATGATAGGATGTATCTTCTTTTTCTGTTGTCATTGCTTAATGTAGCAAAGACTGTTGGAACTGTTTTTCTATAGCTGTCTTTCCTCAATTCTTTGCTTTCTCATTTCAAAGCCTACTAGAAGTATGAGAGTGCTGTGTCAGGTATGGCAATCAGCCTGTTCTTCCTTTAGTTCTTAATAACTCATTTATCCTTCATTCTTAAACTTTTATCTTAAGATTAATAAAGTAATAGTAGCATTCTTCAGCCTTCTTGTGATGTTTTTTAATGTATTTGTTGTATAATGAACAATATGTACTAGTTTGAAAAAGAGCTAAATATATTTCTATTCGTTTGTTACCCAACTTTAGAGTTAATTTTGTAAATATTTTTTAGTGAAGCATGTATTTTGTATTCTTGGATATTAAGATATTATTTTTTCCTTTTTCTATGCTCTATATGTTTAGAACAGTTAAGCAAATGATAGGTACCTCTGTTATAGAAAATAACTTTGAGGGTGGAATTTAGTGTTACAAGTTTTTTATTATTACTTTGCTAGGAGACTTACATTGAAATACAGACAGAACACTTGCCTCAGCTGTTGCTCAGGATGATTTCTGCATTGACGAGCCATCTTCATACTTTGCACTTGTCTGAGCTTACTGATTCTCTCAGACTCTGCTCAAAGATCCTTAGTAAGGTTCAGCCTCCATTGCTCTCTGCTGGTACAGATGGTATCCTGCAGCTTCCTACTGGACACAGCAGCACTATCAAAGAATGGGAAAATAAAAAGGTAACTGATTAGGTTTTGCAGCATCTTGGAAAAATACTTCTTGTGTGGAAAAGAGAAATGGGATTTCTAAGTCTGTGTTGAACACCCTACAAGTCTTTGAATAGATTTAGATATCACAATATATGTGAAACTTGGGTAATCAAAATATCTTATAATTGTGGTAAAATTTCTTGATTCCCCAGATTTAATATTATACATGTATAAATCACTTCAGAATCAGGGCCTAAGAAAGAACTAATCAACTAAAGTTTGTAAAGCACTTTAAGAGTATGATGAAGTAAAATAACTGGACTGAAAAGAATTCACCATTTTGGTTAAAGTATCAGGCATATGTAAATTCTTCTCTCACCCAATTTATGTGCATTGGTTTAATACCGATCATGTATTTTACTGTCACTGTGAAGTTCTTAGAATTGTTTATTAAAGCAATAAAAGAAACCAGCCAGCAGCTATTTCTCTTTTAACTTTGTCCAGTTTGCTCTATGCAACCATGCCTCTGTGAGGTATGTTAAGTGACATGCCCTGAAATCCTTGTTTTCCAGTTGAAGAAACTTGAGGAAGGAAGATCATAGAATAAATTAGGTTGGAAGTGACAGTTGCAGGGCACTGCTCAAAGCAGGGCTGATTTCAAAGTTAGATTTTACTTTAAAGCTAGGTCATGTCACTCAGGATCGTATTTGTCTTAATTTTGAATATCTCCAAGGATGAAGTTACCACAACTTCTTTGTACAGCTTGTTTGTTTGCACTGTTATTTAATCAGAATTTCCATTGCTGCAGCTTGTGTTGGTTGCCTTGTGTTCTTTCACTGTGGATTTCTGAGCCATACTTCCATCTTTTCAACTGCCTAGTGGAAACTCAGAGACCGCAATAAAGACACCTTCACCACCTCCACAACTTGTAGCGTTCTTTTAAACTGAGTAAATCCAACTCTCTGAGCTTTCCTTCTATGTCAGGATCACCTGTGACTTTCCATTGGGCATACTCAGTACATCAGTGCTTCTTTTGTGCTAATGAGTGTGAAATTAGCTACAATATTCTGGTTGTGGACCTAAAACTGCTGAGCAGAGGGGACTAATTACTTCCCTTGATTTGCTGACAGTACTTTTGCTGATGTGGTCCTAGATGTGGCTGGCCTGCTTCAAAGAACTCCACTGCTGGCTCACATTCACCTTGTCAATTAGGGCTCCAGCATCCTTTATTCAGGATCCTATCCTTATTCTTTCTAGCTAATTGATACCTGCCTGGTTCTGTTCTTTTGCGGTTTTGGGGGTTTTTTTGGTTGCCTTTTTTTTTTTAAATAAACCCTCTTTTAATTGAATGATGTTGCCCTTTGAACCTTCAATGGCCTTTTGCTTCCAATTACGACTGACTCATATGGGGCCACGGTTTCTCATAAGAGATAGTGAAATGAATTGTCATGCTTCTAATCACTTTTAGATTTTATTTTATAAAATGGGGTCAACATTTATTCCTCTCCAAGATTTCTAGTACATAGCTTTCACTGTTTTCTGTGGTAATATCTCAAAAAAATTTCCATTTTTATTCTATCTTTTGTAAAGCAAGACATTATTCACTGTATATAACAATGTCACTGTTTTTATTTATTCATGAAAAAGCTTTTCATAGTATTACATTATGCTCAAGTTCTGTATTTAAGACAGCTAGTGATTAGAGTCAAAACAACATCTGGGCCTGTTAGGTCTCAGGCCATTGCCGGTAAGATGCAGGATTGGAAGGAAGTGGGCACCTGCCTTTACTGCCACTGATTCATGCATTTCTGTTTCAGTTGTTTCCCTACCTCACATTCTCATCAGGAAACAGAGGCTATACTACCAGTTACTGAGACTATAAAGGGCTAGAGCAGTGCAGAAAGCCACTGTGGGTGCTTTCTGAGTAAAGGCCGTTTGTCATATTTGTGCATATTCTGAACTGATAAGGAATTAAGACGTATGAGTCATGAACAACTGTTGTTGCTGCAGCAACCTCTCTTTCTCATTTCAAGGAGATGATTTATCTTCTTTCTAGTTGCAAATGATTAGTAGTTTTTAAATGAAAAGTTTATATATTTTTGTAATTATAACTTGGTATTTGATGGTTTATAATGCTGTATAAATTAGTAATACCTATGCATTTCAGCATTCTTTCATAATAGACATGATTATGATATGAAGAAAATTATATTTAAAATATTTTACTTGATAAAAAATTCTTTTTTAATGTTAGCTTAGTCTGGCAGGGTTACTGAAACACCAAACATCTTTTTTCATAAAATGTATTTGTATGAATACATTTAAATCTCTGGAATAAAATTGTTGCTTTCAAATGAAGACGCTAGTAAATATTTTTTTGCTAAGACCTAAATAACCTATTTTTAACAGTCATTAAACTTTCATTTTACTCAGGTGCCATCAGTGTCACTTGAAAATCCTAATGATGTGTTTGAAGATGGTGAAAATCCTCCAAGCAGTCGATCATCAGAAAGTGGATTCACTGAGTTCGTACAATACCAGGCAGATACAACTGATGACATTGACAGAGCACTGAATGAAGGTCTCGGTGCACCTGGCATTCCTATTGTTGGTAGCGCATCCTCAGAGACTGAGACAGCATCAACTGTGGGTTCTGAGGAGACCATTGTACAGCCTCCTTCCATAATGACACAAGGGACAGCAACTCGTAGTGGGAAAACGATCCAAAAGACTGCAATGCAGTGCTGTTTGGAATATGTCCAACAGTTTTTAACCAGATTTATCAACCTGTATATCATTCAAAATAATTCCTTGTCTCAGCCCTTAGGGACAGAGCTTCCAGTAGACCCCACTAGAGTGCAAGGACAGAGCACAAAATGGGACAGAGAATCACAAGATGATGCTAAGGTGAAGAAAACAAACAAGAAGAAAACACTGAAAGAATACCTTCCTGCCTTTATTGCTGCTTGTCAGCTCTATCTTGAATGTTCGAGCTTTCCTGTTTACATTGCTGAAGGAAACCGCACTTCAGAATTACATCCTGGGAAGCCTGAAGTTGGTAAGATGCACTCTCATTTGTTCTTTGTTTTTAAAACAACGATTTTTTTTTTTTCTGCCAAAAAATTTTAAAGTAGTAGTATCATGCTGTGTGTGTGTTGCTGTTTGCTGTTCCTCTTAAGTAATGTAAGTTTTTTTCTGTATCAATTGGTTTGCATTTGGAAACTAAATTATTTTCTTATAGATTTTCAAGAATATTGCTGCATGGAATTTGACACTAATTAATATTGTGATGAAAAATATAAATGATGCAAACTGAAGCATGAGAGTAGAATCTAGATTGTTGAGTCTTCCCCTTTACTGTATGGATCCACAGTGTTTTCTTCGTCATATTTTGCAGTAGCCACAGCTCACCTCAAATATGTTTTTAGTTTCCTTTTATGAATTTTGGATTGATGTGCACATTGATCACTTTGGCAATACATGGGAATTGTAAGCTGCTGTCCAATAAAAATCATACAAGCTAAGAAATTTAATTAATTCTACTTTGCTCCCATTAAAGGAAAAGTTCTCGCAAAAAATTCTTCTAGCAGTAATTGCATTAAGAAACAAAATAAAAATGGTGAGTTTTGGTGAGGTACAGATATATTCACAGATAGATGAAACTATTCAGATACAGACATGACTAAAACATTGACAGTCACGGATTACCATAAAATGTGACATTTTAGGATGAACAATCCTTTTTACAGATTGTAAAGTCTTCAATTTACAGTTCCAATTTTGGATCCACTTCTGATCTGCAGTCTGAGAGTTGAACCTTAAAATGTTTTCATGGTGGATATGCTTGGAGCATGCAAGAAATAGTAACACTAATTTTTGCTAGAGTCACAGTCATCTCTGGTTTTATTTTTTGATAGGAAATTTCATAGTTGCAGCTTTTTGTTCATATTTACAATTTTCAAATCAAGACTAAGTGGTGGGCGGTGCTTGGAGAGGAGTAGTTTTTTTGGTTTTGGAAACAAGCTTGCTAATTTAACATGACTACTTCTGTGTCTGTGGTCTTTAAGATATGTTGTGTATGTCTTCATTATAGCCAGGAGCAGAGCGTATATTTGACTTTGTAACATCCAGACATATTCTGAAGGCAGTTGAAGGCAATTTGGTTATAGCTGTTCATTAATTAAGAGTATGACAATGCCAAAGATCTGCTGCCCTTTGCAAAAGATCTATCACAGAATGTTTGTGCTTTTATAGCATGACTCTGAAAATGTGAAAAGTTTATTTATTTATTTATTTGTCCCAAACAGCCGACGAATGAGTGTTGTGTCCAAAAACTAAAATGTCAGCTGTTTGCTTATTGCTTTTGGGTGCACATTGCACTTGATTATCACTGCCTTGTGCACTGTAGAGCAGAGAGCCTGTAGAGCTTGAGTAGTATGTGCCTCATATGAGGGCAGTGCTTCTAAGAATACTTTTCACCTTTAAATTTCACCTTTAAATTTCACCTTTTCACCTTGTTAAATGTCTTAGATTTGTGTTTCTTGTTCATCTGAACTTTCCCATTTGTGAGATCTCATTCGCAGTCTATTAAGCAGTGTAACTTTGAGAAATAAGCATAAATTGTAGGTGGGTAAGACCAACAGGAAGTATTTTATTCCAAATGTAAACATCTGTTGTATAGAATGGCAGGGCAGATGGGAATAGTGCTGGGAATAGGGCTGTGTAGCTGTCCAGGAGTCCTACTTCCCATAGTAGAGAATTCTACTGGAACAGAGAATGGAAGAAGGTAATTTCCATAATTCTCACACTACCCTGTCTATTGACATGAGGTTTTTATACTGCAGAACAGGCTTTGTTTATTGAAGCGTTCCTAAATTTGGAACATGTTTTTGAAGGGTTGCATTAATGATATGACCTAATAGCTCTTAATCACTGGTGACAGTCATCAGTCAGTTTATTTGAAGGAGGCAAGTTAATCTGATATTTATAGAACATAATTGTGCTTTAATTCTGCTGTATGCCTAATTTCTCAGCTATCTTTAATTGAAGAAATTAAAAAGGGAACTGAGTGAAGCTGAAAACAATGGTTATATCTGTAAACTTTCGAACACTATATGGAATTGTTAGGTATATTTAGGCTCCAGTAGAGCTGTAGATATAAATTAGAAATTGCATCGTTCTTCTCTTGATTCTAAAAGGGTGCTGTATTTGCACATATTAAATAACACCTCTTCACTTGTGTCTGATTCTAGATGCATTTGCCTTTTTAGGAACATGATCAATGGAGTCCTTTTGAAGTTTGAGAGGAGTTACTTTGGTATCTCTAATAAAAGGGTTCAATATTCACTTGGACAGTTGACTGTCAACTTTGGAGAAAAGACTCTTCCAGTATCAACCCAGAGTATGGCTTGATAAAGTGAGGGGACAATAAGAAGGGGGAAACAACAACCTACAGTGAAAACAGAGTATGGTCTAATAGGATCGTAGTTCTGCACCCAAACCATCAATTTTCACAGAAACTTCTATTTTTAAAGTGCTGCCAGGCAAATCTATTTTTGTCAATATAAAATTAGTCTGCATGTATGTTATAATATATAATATAAGATATTATCTTGGGCTCTATGAAATATATTACAGAATTATTCCAGACTACCATCCAGAGTGTTAAGATTTGATTGCTGGTGAAGAATTTTGTGAAGAAGGAAAGTGGGTGAAAGGATGTGCAAACTACTAAAAGTTCAGTTTTGCCTTAAGCAGGGAATCATCTGAATGCATTTCCATAAAATTTTTCTCTTCCTTGTTCAAATTTTTCTATTTATTCCTGGTTACTAAATGTTTGAAGTGATACAGTATTACATTCTTAATTGGATTATTTTAAAGATACATCAGACAGTATCTTCCACTTGCATACATTTTCCTAAACCCCTACAATGGGCAGATTGAAATATAAAGCGACAATTGCACATATAATTATGGAATACAAGAGGAAAAATCCATAATATTTAGACTGTTAAACGAATGTATCATCTGTGATTTTTATTTCAGACTGTGAACAAGTACAGCCTCCACTGTGGCTACAGACTTTAATGAATGCTTGCAAGCAGGCAAGCGATTTCAGTGTTCAGGGTGTTACTATTTCCCTCGTGATGGACTTGGTTGGATTGACTCAATCTGTTGCTCTTGTCACTGGAGAAAATCTGAACAGTGTGGAAACTGCTCAGCCTCTTAGTCCTAACCAGGGAAGAGTGGCTGTCGTCATCAGACCTCCTCTTACTCAAGGCAATCTGAGATACATGGCTGAAAAGACAGATTTCTTCAAGGTTAGATGCAGTATCTCATTGCTGTTTTCTTTAGACTTTTCCTTTCTGGTGAAAAATAACAGTCTTGGCTCCTTTACCGTCCTTGGTATTGTAAACTAAATTTTCTTGCTGAATATTTTGATAACAGTTGTAACTTGTGCATGCTAGAATCTAGATTAAATACGCAGCAAGTTCTCCTGCTGTGATTCTCTTACTGACCACTTGTGTAAAAACCCTTGTTTAAATGAACATTTTTAAAATATAAAAAAAACCTGATTGAATAGCAGCATTAATCAGAAAAGGTATGAAACTAAGATAAGCATAATGTAGGACTTCGGTAAACAATCTTTGCGTTTGTGTAATTTATGTAAGAAATCTTTTACAAAAGATAATCAGCAGCAGCGTATATTATGTAGTTAATTATATTTCAGTGAAAATTTATTTCTGTTTTGACCCCTTAACAGGAATTTTTAATGTTGTAAGTTATTGCAGTGTTTCAAACAGTTCCTTCTGTTCATACAAAAGGAACCATTTTACAGATTGCCTCTTGGTGAAAGGGTGTCATCAGATGTGATGTCTCCCGTTGATGCATAGAGCAAACCAAGGCATGATAGTCATTCACCTGTGTCTCTTGCAACTTTTCTTTTCATGTACAAAGCATATAGCTTTAACTCTTTGGGATCAGCTGGGTGATGGAACTCCTCAGCATCATCAGAAGAGTGTGGAGCTCTTCTACCAGCTGCACAACCTCGTGCCATCTTCTAGCATTTGTGAAGATGTTATTAGTCAGCAGCTGACTCACAGAGACAAGGCAAGTTGTTCATGTATTTACTTAAAGATGAGTAAAGTATGTAACTACAGAAATCTATTTAGAAAAAGGACTTGGTCCCTCAGAGGAGAGTATGAATAACTTCAGTGTTGAAAAAAAGTTGCCTTACATTGTTTCAAATGTTATTTTAGGTCTGTGATGAGCCTCTAGTTTCATGCTAGACAAAGGAGGTTTTTCAGCATTTAGCACAGACTTATGTAGGAGACTTTCTCTTATCAAAACTCGTGTGGTGCTTCCCAATACTTAAAGCATGTACTTAGTTTTTGCTGTTGTTAGTAGGAGTTCTTGTCATGACAGGTACTTTACTTTTTTTTTTCTCTCACCTAGGAATTTGTTCCACATAGAGGCTGTCAATTTGATATTCGAGTTGAGGCCTTTGCAGTGCTTTAAATTCTAGGTATATGTACTATTTTCACAGCCCCAACAGTATAAATGGTAATTACTTGCTTACATACTCTAGCAGCTTATGGTTGTGTGACTTCAGGAGGGCTTACCTTTTGCCATTCTACCAGAGTTACCAGGTCAACAAGAGTGAATGTGAGCCAGTCTGTCAATCACTGCAGTTCACAGCTTAGTATATTGTTAAAGTTGATGATGATTTTTAGTTTCACTTAGGCTGGTGTGTGAACTGCTGTGACTGTGGATGTAGAACTTGCTCATTTCTGCCAACCTTCCTGAGAAAACAGTAATTTCTTACATCTTCTCAGCATGGATTGCAAGGGCTTAGATGGAGTCATCTCAATGTGTTTGGGAGTTGGTGTTTTCACTCTATTCAATAACTGTCAGGGAATTATTTTCTGTAACTATATAAATTTTGCAGCAGTGTTGTGGATTATTTTCCCCTGAGAAGCATTTTTTTTTTTTAAATACAAGTGATGTTTGCTTTACTTTCTAGAATGCTGCTGTCTCCCTTGGTTTTTGTTTTCGGTGTGAAGAGGTTGTTTTGTTTTATTTTTAGTTTGTTTAACATGAACTGTTTATGTCTTTAGGTAAAAGCCATGAAAATTACACAAAAGTTTTCATTATTATGGCAGATATTGGTTTTATTAGCTGTTGCAAAGTTTCTTAAGTTGTATGATGTAAATTAAGTCTGGAAGTATGCCAGATGGTCAGTGGTTTTCAGAGTTTTTAGTTTTGTCTCACTTTGGTTAAAGGTAAATATACCTACTGTTCGTTTCCTATATCCTATAGCCACATATTTTAAGAACAAGCAAGTGAAAATCTTTGTCCTCTCATCTCTGCTTGTCATCTAGCAATTTAGTTTAAGCCCTTATTGTACTTGAAAGTAGTTTTGATGATTTATTTGATGTAATTTTCCTGATTGCTGTGCTTTTGTTCATTCCTACAAATGCTTACTAGCTTTCTTGTCTTTTGGGTGAAGCTGTTTTTATACATGTGCTCAAATCATAGCATGGCATTTACTATTGTTAGCAGCCTTGCTGGAATAACTCTTTGCCTTGATCAGCTTCAGTAAGCAGTGAAACAGAACAATTGTTACTTTACACTATTTTTGCCATTAAATATCCTGAGCTGCACTTCAGTGATCCTTGTGGGTGCCTTCCAACTCGGGATATTTTATGATTCTATGAAATATTCTACATATTATTACTAGTCATTAGAAGTCCTTTGGGCAGTAAGCATGTCCTATTTGTCCAATTTGCTCCAGAGCTAAATTTGACATGTTAGTGAAGAAATCTATCTACATGTCTACCTAGAAAATTCTTCTGTTTCTTTCTAGCATGGTAGTAATGGAGTGAAAATAAGTTGGCTAGAAAGAGACAGGCTTAACTTTGTAACTAAGCCAAGATCAAGATAGGGGAGGATCCATTCATGGTACTAAACTGCTCACAGATGCCTATTGTTGGCTATTACTGTTTTTAATATTAGAAAATAGTACTTGACTGCATACTCAAAAGTTAATTTCTTTATATCTTGTATCTTTTAAGATGCTCTATGACTCTTTCCAGTTCTTATCAGAAGTTGCTACATTGTGCTAGATCTAACTTATGATTTGGTCCACAGAGAGTAAGAATGGAAGCTCATGCCAAGTTTGCAGTGCTATGGCATCTCACACGAGATCTTCATATTAACAAATCTTCTTCCTTTGGCCGCACCTTTGACAGGTTGGTGATTGCAAGTGTGATTCAGTTGAAATAAGTTTACTTCAAAATCTTTTATGGTATTATACTGGCAACATCAGGCATTTAAAAATTGAAGAACTACAGTGTAGCTGTGAGCAGGGAAGAAGGACAAGAAATGAATTTGTGTTAGACAGAATTGTTTTTATAGTGATGATTATGTAAACTGTAAATTTTTCTGGAAACTCTAAAGAGTGGGAAAGGAATGGTCACAATATTTATTGACCATCACTGTGGTTAAAATTACTGTGGTGTATATTGAGCTCAGTATCTGAGTTCTTGCTGTGTTTTGATAAAAGCAAGCAAGAGAAAGAAGTCAACATAGAACTGGATTATATAAAGTAGAAAGTAACAGTAAAACTGAACAAAAAAACTTAAGAACCAAATTGCAAGCAGGTGCTAAAATATGAGTTCTTTTGTTTAATCTGTTTTGCCTAAGAGGTTGTTTGTGGCAAGCAGGAGAGGATTTCTGTTTTGTGTTGTGATATTGGACTATCTTCTTAAAAAAGACTGAAGATCCAGAGTCTGAACTAGTCTTGTCCTTCTCAGCTAGCACAAATGTTGTGGAAAAGTGTTTTTTTAGATTTTGTATTGCATACTTAGCTGTAGGGAGTAGAGTAAAAAGGTTGTTATTTCTTTGTCTTACATTCTCACTTATTGCATAGGTAGTGATAAATTCTGTGTGTACAGCCAAAAGCCTATGAATATGTACTACTGGAGGATGTAAAACAATAGGAAAAATTCAGAGTCCAATATGCATGTATTGTTTTTCCATAAGTCTGAAAAGGATTCTAAAGGCTAAAACTGTTAAAAGAAGAAAATAACGATAGTAGAAACTGCTGAATTGTCAAGTATGTCTCTCCTCTCTGTTCTTGAAGACAAGATCTTTAAATGTTTTCATTATATCCTTGCAAATTGGCTTTTAAAGTTGTATGTTTTTTAATGGCATACCAATTAAAAGGCAAAAAAGGCTTGTTATGCTAATAGCTGTACAAATTCTTGACTGTACAATTGCTACTATTAGAGCAGCTGTTATAACTGACTTTGTTACTAGCTCTTCCTGCCCACTCCTTCATTAGACTAGACTAAAATATAAAGATCAGGTTTAAAGTTTTGATTCTAAAGAAAATACTGCATTATATGGAGAAGACACTGGAGTATGCACTGACATTAAAATTGGTCATATATCAGATTAAAATGGGATTACCCGGTGAACAGTGTACGATATCCACTAGATTCAATCTTCTTTCCATTCTAGATCTTTGTTTATCATGCTGGACAGCCTCAATAGCTTGGATGGTTCTACCTGGTCAGTGGGACAAGCCTGGTTAAATCAAGTGCTTCAAAGACATGATATTGCAAGGGTTCTTGAACCTTTGCTCCTACTGCTTCTCCATCCAAAAACTCAGCGAGTTTCTGTTCAGCGAGTACAGGCTGAATGTTACTGGACTAAATCTCCCAATCACCCTGAAGAAGAAAATGAAAAGCAGTTCATGCAGAAGTTTAGCTGTGCTGATGGTAGGTACACAAGACAACTGTAGGGAGTTCCCTAATTTCTTTGCTTGCTGTTTATATGCAATGTTAAAAACATAGTAGAAATTTTTTAAGGTTACTCCAAAAAGTGTTGAAATAGCTACATCTTATATTTTCATCTGTGTGTTTTTTTCCTAATTCAAGTTTGTGTGTCCCGAGTACTGTTTGAAGTTTTATTGTTTTTAAATTAAAGTGATATGCAAGTATTTTAATGCAGAGCATTTTCCTACATCTTACCAAGTCTTGGTAGAACATAAAAATATGGCTTGAAGCTTAACCAAGAAATTAAATGTTTTTATGAATTATGACCACTGACATGGGGCTGGCTGAAAACATACCAATAGGTTTTGAAGGTATTTGTATGTATTGTGTAATTCTGGTTTAGAATTTACTAATTCTTTTTTTTTGTGAAAACAAAAACAGATAAGACTGTATAATGTTTCACAGAGAATTATGTTGTTTTGCTAAGGTGTACTGCTAAAATACTTTTACTTTGTTTTTGTGAATGTGTCATTTGCTTATTAACATATTTTTTCTGTTGTGAACTGGAAAGACACTTTTTTTACCATGCCTTTCTAATTTGAAGTCTCAATAACAGTTTAAATTCTAAATTTTAATTCTGAATTCTTATTCTGAAGAACAAAATCTTATATGTGTACTTTTTTTGTGTTCTTCTTCAAGCATTTTCCCACATGCCTGTAAGCCAAGGACAACTTATTATACCTAAAGAAGGCAATGAGAAACAACTTGGTGTGGATGAAATGGAGAACTTCAGCCTGACTGTCAATCCTCTGAGTGACAGGCTTTCCTTGTTAAGTACCAGCAGTGAGACCATACCAATGGTTGTGTCTGATTTTGACCTTCCTGATCATCAAGCTGAAATACTGCAGAGTTCTGACTCTGGCTGTTCTCAGTCATCTACTGGAGACAACATCAGTTATGAAGTGGAAACAGAAAGCCTGAGTGCTCAGGATAGCTCTCAGACTCTGAAAGAAGACTCACCTGATGAAATTGTGCAACAAGTGGTTACAGATCTTATATGTAAAGTTGTAAGTGGTCTTGGAGAAGAGGTTGAACCAGTCAAAGACAGTCTGCCCTCTGAGGATACTTCATGTAAATTCAGCTCTTTGGATAACTCTGTAGAGGTTACAAAAAGTGATGATCAAAATATTCAAAGTAGCCAGAGTAGTTTACTTAGTAATGACAGCTCACAGTTACTATCAGCCTCAACTGAGACTGGACTTGAGAGCTTAGGAGATGAAATTTCAAGAAATAACTCTTCACCTTGTATTGCAGAAAGCCAGCAATCCTTCTCTGATCTCACTCTTTCTTCCACTGAATCAAAATCTAGAAAACGTAGCCACAGTAGTATTCAGTTCAGCTTTAAAGGAAAGCTACCAGAAAAAATGTCAGAAAAAGAAACTATTGTTAAAGAGGCTGGTAAGCAACCAGGTGCAAAACCTAAGGTAAAAATAGCCAAAAAGAAAGATGAAGAGAAGAAAAAAGCACAAACAGAAAAGCTTAAACAAACAAATGTCTTCTTTAGTGATGGTCTTGATTTAGAAAATTGGTACAGTTGTGGAGAAGGAGAAATTTCAGAAATAGAAAGCGATGTGGGATCCCCAGGAATGCGAAAGTCTCCTAACTTCAATATCCATCCACTGTATCAACATGTGCTGCTTTATCTCCAGTTGTATGACTCTTCAAGGACATTGTATGCTTTTTCTGCAATTAAAGCAATTCTGAAAACAAATCCTTCAGCTTTTGTAAGTGCCATCTCCACTACCAGTGTCAACAATGCATACACTCCGCAGCTTTCACTGCTCCAAAATCTTCTAGCCAGGCATCGAATATCTGTTATGGGCAAGGATTTCTATAGTCACATCCCAGTTGATTCTAACCATAACTTTCGGAGCTCTATGTACATAGAAATTCTTATTTCCTTGTGTTTATACTACATGCGGAGCCATTATCCAACTCATGTTAAAGTAACCTCACAGGACCTCATAGGGAACCGCAATATGCAAATGATGAGTATAGAAATTCTGACACTTCTCTTTGCTGAGTTGGCAAAAGTAATAGAAAGCTCTGCCAAGGGCTTTCCTAGTTTTATTTCAGATATGTTGTCCAAGTGCAAGGTTCAGAAAGTGATCCTGCATTGTCTGCTGTCTTCTATCTTCAGTGCCCAGAAATGGCACAGTGAAAAGATAGCTGGAAAAAACATAGTGGCTGTAGAAGAAGGCTTCTCTGAAGACAGCCTTATAAATTTTTCTGAGGATGAATTTGACAATGGTAGTACTCTGCAGTCACAACTTTTGAAAGTACTTCAGCGGCTGATTGTGCTGGAACACAGAGTAATGACCGTGCCTGAGGAAAATGAAACGGGATTTGACTTTGTCATAACGGACTTGGAGCACATTGGTCCCCAGCAGCCGATGACTTCTCTGCAGTATTTACATTCCCAGCCAATAACCTGCCAAGGCATGTTTCTCTGCGCGGTGATACGAGCTTTGCACCAGCACTGTGCCTGTAAAATGCATCCCCAGTGGATTGGCCTTATCACTTCTACGTTGCCTTACATGGGAAAAGTTCTTCAAAGGGTGGTTGTTTCAGTGACTCTTCAGCTCTGCAGGAACTTGGATAATTTAATTCAGCAGTATAAATATGAAACAGGATTATCTGATAATAGGTATGTGTATGTAGAGATGTATAATCTTTTTAAGTACATTTGATTGTGTTGAATTACTTTGCTATCAGATTAACCCATTTCAAAATGAATCTCCTCTTTTAGGCCTCTCTGGATGGCATCAGTAACTCCCCCAGATATGGTTCTCACTTTATTAGAAGGGATCACAACAATAATTCATTACTGCCTCCTGGATCCATCTACACAGTATCATCAGGTAAACTTACCTGGGTGTCTGAGAGGTTCCTATGCAGTACATGTCAAATCAAGGACTGTGATTATATTAGCAGTTATGAAGATCTGGGTGAGAAAAACACCAAATATATTGTCTTAACTATAAATATGGGGGGTTTATTGACAATACGCATATTTCAAACATAAAAACAAGTTTCTGTGGATGATAGTTTTAGGAGAATATTCTTATATTTGTTTGCTTATTTGTTTTTTGTTACCCTGAAGTAACTAAAGTATGAACTCCTTAACTTTCAGACCTCTAAAATGCCACTTTTTAGAGCTGCCTTTGATGTGTTCATCTTGCAAGATGTCTAAACATTATCTTTGTGCTCCTTCTGTATATTCACAACTTGTCTTTTTAGTCAAACAGTATTTTTAAATCTGATAATCTGAGCATAGTGTCTGTTAAGAATTTGGTCCAGATTCCATAAGAAGCTTCTGCCCTGTGTTCTCAGTAGTCTTGTTTTTCTGCTTTTTTCCTGTTCTTATACCACTTTGCTTTCCATTCATTTAAAAGTAACTGAAAAGTGGAGTTTGTTTATGTAAGTAAGTAACTTTGCCTAGAGTATTAGCTACACTTAAAATTCTGAAATAATTGTTTTGCAAAGGTATAGGCAGAGGATACAAAAGTGATTGTTGTAGACATGAGGCCTCACATGTTAAGAGTACATTTGATATTGTACAACTCAATCAAAAGATTCTCTATTATTTTAATAGTCTCAAAACCTCTATATATTGTAAAAATTACTGAAAAACTTTTGAAAAAGAGTTAAGATTGAAAGCTCCCATGTTAGGTAAGTCTAAATTTACTGTATTTTAAATATACTGTTTGTGTAGACATTTAGTGCTCCTCTTCTCTCCCACTAGCTTTTGGTTAATGTAGATCAAAAGCATTTGGTTGAAGCACGCAATGGGATCCTCTCTATCTTGCATATGATCATGTCTTCTGTGACTTTATTGTGGAGCATCCTGCACCTTGCAGATTCTTCAGAGAAAACTACTGCTGCTGCTGCTGCATCCATTACCACTATTAATCTTGGGTCAACTAAGGTCAGAACATCAGGGATAATATTATTTAAGTTGTTCATTAATACCTTTGTCAAAGTAATTTCAATTCCCTTCCCTTAAATCTAAACTGAGTTTTAATACCTTTGCCCTCATCTACTCACTCACCCCACAAACAAGACTTTTATAAATGGGTATTGAATATGCTTTTAAACTAAAATGTATCAGTTCAATGCAAGATGTCATCTCTTTGCTTTCTGCCGAGAAAATGTTTTGAACATAATGCTTATCTAGAAGAATATGTGTTCTGCTTTCACATTTCAGAATTTGAGGCAACAGATTTTGGAACTTTTGGGTCCAATTTCAATGAATCATGGTGTTCACTTCATGGCTGCTATTGCATTTGTATGGAATGAAAGGAGGCAAAACAAAAATACTTCTAGGACAAAGGTATTTTTACATTACAGTTTATATATATCACTTCAAATAGTGGTAATACCTTTAAGTGATTTAGTGTTAGGAAGAAGAAAATTCAGACATTCCATTGAAAAAAATACAATGAACTATGGACAATATTTGTATTTCTAATTAACAACTGTATTGTCAGGGGGGTAACCATTTGAGAATGGGATAATCTTCCTGAATTCTTCAGGGGAAGAGTAGGTGATACCAAGTCTCTAAATGAACTGTTTGTTGCTATCATTTCAATCCTATGAGGACATCTGCCTTAGTTTTGGCATAGCCGTTGTCTCTGGTAATAATCTGTGACATGCGTCTGACTCTTTTAGGTTATTCCTACAGCAGGTGAAGAACAACTTCTGCTGGTCGAGCTGGTTCGCTCTATCAGTGTTATGAGAACAGAGACTGTCATACAAACAGTGAAAGAAGTTCTGAAGCAGCCTCCAGCCATAGCAAAGGACAAGGTATGGAAACTGTAGAGATGCTGTTGATTTATATGATGTCCTCTTAATGAAGCTTAGAACACTGATATGGGTACTTCATTGACAAAGCTGAGCAGCACAATGGGAAAATTTTCACTGTATCTAAGAGGTAAATGAAGAGAAGCGTAACTTTACAGAGGGATGTCTGAAAGGACATTTTTAATATTCTGTTAAATTAAGCTGTATGTTTAGACATTGCAGTGACATTACAGCATTGTCAGTTTTACCCGGGTGAGGGGAAAAAAAAGCCACTTCTTTCTGATGACACAGGTTTCATATATTTTTCTAGAAACATCTTTCACTGGAAGTCTGCATGTTGCAGTTTTTCTATGCTTATACTCAAAGGTAAGAAAAGAAGCTAAATTTTATTTCTGTCATCAGGAAGCAGATGAACGATTTGAACATTTTACATCTTTTTGTCATACAATGAGGAATAGTCTGTGTAATATAAATAGTGAAGAAAGAATGGGTTTGAGCTGTCAGCTCATTAAAAAAAGGTGGTTAATTTTGTGAGTTCCAAGTACTGCATCACCTTTCTTCCGCCACCTAAAAATCCTGCAGGTGATCTGCCCCCTGCCCAAGGAAATCTGATCTTAACTGTGCTATAACTCGTTGGTGCCACTCCAGCCTTGTAATGAAAAGCATATCTTTTGAGAATGCTCTTCTTCTGCCTTTGTCTGTTTCTTAATGACTTGATGTAGCAGCCTAGTATTAAAAGAATCTATAAGGGTGTTGATTCCCAATATCTGACAGGAGAGTTGCAAGGTAGAAAGAACTTGGGGGAATACCTGACGGAGATGATGTTTCCATCAATGACATTGCTGCTCTCTCTCCCGTAGGATTCCGGTGACCAGCTTAGTAGACAGCTGGGCAGCACTGCTGCTTCTGTTAAAAGATTCCATACAGGTTGGTCTTCCAGCCCCAGGACAGTTTCTCATACTTGGGTAAGTGCTCCTGATATTTGGAATTTCCAGATAAGCTCAAATGTAGGTGTGTGAAATTATACTGAAGTGTTAGTGTTTTTAAATCTGTCTCTTATTTTTGACTGGTAGAGTTATTGCCTGGGTTCTGTGGGTCAATCAAATCAGTTTCTCCTCTGAGGAATGGTTACATATATTAAATTTTATATTATAGTATGATACAAGCCATGACCTTACCTTAATGATTATTTCAGTGGTTCAGGCTGTTTAAGCAACAGATGTAAGTTTCTGATTTTTCCTAGAAAATAACAACAATGACTATTTTGTAGATATTTGAAGCCCACTAGAATGGGCTGAATTCTCAGCATGGAAACAGTTTGTGGACTGTTAGAAATGTAATTTTGAATATGATTTTTTGTATAATGCTCCAAGGATCATTTTCTTCAATATTTTGAGTTTATCTTCGCTAGTAAACTGTCTCTAAAGATACTTTTGTATATAATCAAGTAAAACATGCTCTTGGTAAACTCTTATGATCAAGATTAACTTAAGGAACTTGAGAAGATGTTTCCTGGAATATTGATAAGTAGCAATCCCTGAGGATTTAGTGAATAAATATTAGGCAAATAAATGTCTTCAGATTTGTCCTAACTTTGGAAACCACCAAATGTATTATGAGAAGAAAATCCATATTTACTTCTGTATTTTTTCAGTGTTCTTAATGAGTTCATCATGAAAAACCCAAGTCTGGAGAATAAGAAAGATCAAAGAGATCTACAGGTAAGAAATTTGTTGTATGTGTCTTTTGAAAATACTGAACAATAAATCATAGAATGGCCTGGGTTGGAAAGGGGACTTAAAGATCATCCAGTTCCCAGCACAGGAAGGATATTGACCTCTTGGAGCAAGTCCAGAGGAGGGGCCACCAAGTTGATTAGAGCAATGGAGCACCTCTCTTAAGAGAAAAGGCTGAAAAAATTGGGTTTGTTCAGCCTGGAAAAGAGAAGGCTTCCAGTACCTGAAGGAAGCCACAAGAAAGACAGAGAGGGACTACTTACAAGAGTATGCAGTGACAGGACAAGGGGGAATGGCTTCAAAGTGAAATTAGATTAAATAATAGGAAAAAAATCTGTACTGTGAAGGTGGTGAGGCACTGGAACTGGTACCCAGAGAAGTTGTGGATGCCCCATCACTGGAAGTGTTTAAGGCCACTTGGATGAGATTCTGAGCAACCTGGTCTAGTGCAAGGGGTCCATGTCCATGGCAATGGGGTTGGAACTAGGTGCTTGAATGTACTAGAACTATTTGATACCAGTTCTGTAGTCTGAAATTACTCTTTAAAATCTTCTTCTTATATTTATAATTTGTTGAAAAAGCTCTCATTTTCAGTGGAAAAACTGAATATAGAAATTATTTGAAAGCAATTCTATGTTTGGTTATGTGGATTTTGCACATGTCAGGACAATAAAAACAGCCCTTCTGCACAAAGTTCTTAAAATGCTTGGGTTTTTTTTTTTCTACCAGGATGTAACACACAAGATAGTGGATGCCATTGGGGCAATTGCTGGTTCTTCCTTGGAACAGACCACTTGGCTAAGACGAAACTTAGAGGTTAAACCTTCCCCCAAGATTATGGTTGATGGAAACAACTTAGAATCAGATGTTGAAGGTAGTTTCATTTTCATCTTTATTATCATGCCAAAATTACCAAAGAGGACAGCTTTGCTGTATTTGAATACATGTAAAATTCTTCAGTATTGTTCTAGCACTAGTTTGTCTGGCAAAGCTTGTGCATCTTCAAAATATGTGTTTTTAAAATATGCTGTAAGGTAAATAATGGCTTGAGAAAAGTAACTTTGGATGTTTTTTTATTATTATCTTCATTTAGATATGCTGTCTCCAGCAATGGAAACTTCAAATATAACTCCATCTGTTTATAGTGTCCATGCATTGACCTTACTTTCTGAGGTAAATGTTTCCTTGGAGATAATGAATACTGTCTTATTATAAAGTTCTGTGTTATGAAAATCTTTGGACTGGAAGCTTGGAGAAGGAGAATTGATGGGAAACACTGATGTGAATGGATTCTGGGTCTTGTCATGTAACAGTATATAAAACTTTGTTACTAACGTGTTGAGATGGATGAGATATAAAGCATGGCCTTTCAGGTGTGTAGTATAGCCAACGGTTTTGATTGTAAACTTCGTGTGTTTATCTTTGTGGTACATCTTATTTACTGCTGATAATTGCAGTCAGTCTTTGAATTTTTTTCTTTAGAATGCTTTGACCAGCAGCTTGCACTTCTGTGCTTTTACCTTAATTGTTATAAAAAGAATGGAATCTTTATACTCTGGATTTTGCGTGGTACCTGAAATTTGATCACTTCTATCATAAACTCGATTGTTCAGTAAAGAACATTATACAAAAAAAAATGCTGAATAGTAGATAAAAAGCAATTTAAGAATGCATTATAACATACCTTCATTTCCTTTTGTAGGTTTTGGCTCATCTCCTGGACATGGTTTTCTACAGTGATGAAAAAGAGAGAGTTATTCCTTTGCTTGTAAATATTATGCACTATGTTGTGCCCTACCTCCGTAATCACAGGTACCTTTAGTTTATTGAATTGATGTAGATGTCTACAGCCAGTAAAAATTTAGATGGTGGCACTTAAGTTGAAACAGGTGTGATAAGGATTAGATATCTATCAAACTTCCTCTAAAGCAACAATTCAAAACTGGTTTATGTTGACATTTTTTTTTTTGTTTAGTGCTCACAATGCATCCAGCTATCGAGCTTGTGTCCAGTTATTAAGCAGTCTTAGTGGATATCAGTATACAAGGAGGGCATGGAAGAAGGAAGCATTTGACCTCTTCATGGATTCCAGTTTCTTCCAGATGGATGCTTCATGTGTTAACCAGTAAGACTTTCTTCTTACTGCTTATATGGCCCGTACAAATTTTATGTATTCCAATTAAATGTGGGCCAAAATTTCCCAAGAGATCTCTGTTGAGAGAAATAGAGATTTTCGGTGGTTTAGGTTACCACATGAAATATGAAACTTACATAAGATGTATTTCTATATGCAAATCTGTTTTAAAAAATAATAATCTTAAAATTGAAAAAAAAATTCTGTGAGGAAAATGTGGTTAGCATTTTGTAGAAACGTAGAATTATTTGCATTGGAAGAGACCTTAAAGATCATCTAGTTCTAAACCCCCTGCCATGAGCAGGGACACCTTCTGCTAGACCAAGTTGCTCAAAGCCCCATCCAGCCTGGCCTTGAACACTTTCAGGGACAGAGCATCCACAGCTTCACTGGGCAACTTGTTCCAATGCCTCTCAATAAAGAATTTCTTCCTAATATCTAAATTTGTCCTCTTTCAGTTTAAAGTAATTTCCCCTTGTCTTATCACTCCATGCCTTGGTAAAAAGTCACTCTCTGCTTTCTGGAGGCTCTTTAAGTACTGAAAAGCTGCTACAAGATCTCCCTGAAGCCTTCTCTTTTCCAATATGAGTGACCCAAATCTAAGCCTGTCTTCAGAGAGAGGTGCTCCAGTCCTCCGATCATCTTTGTGGTCCTTCCATGAACCCCTTCAAATTAGTTCACATCCTTCTTGTACTGGGGGTCCCAGAGCTGGATGCAATACTCCAGGTGGGGTCTTAGCAGAGCAGAGAGGCAGAATCACCCCCCCCAAACTGCTGGCTATGCTTCTGGTGCAGCCCCAAATGCAGTTGGCCTTCTGGGCTGTGAGCACACATTGCCAGATCAAATTTCATTTTTCATCCACCACCAGCCCCAAGTTCTTCTCCTCAAAGTTGCTCTCAGTTCAGTTTCGGCCCAACCTGTATTTGTGCTTGGAATTGCTGTGAGCATTCTGCAGAACCTTGCACTTTTCCTTGTTGTACTTCATGAGGTTTGCATGGGCCCACTTCTCAAAACTGTCAGGGTCCCTTGAGATGGCATCCCTTATTTTCTTGGAGAAGGGGGTTCAAGATACATAGTTTCAGACCAAGTAACACCAAGTAAATGGTACCTTATAAAGCAGAGAGCTTGGATTGGAAGCCTTAGCCTAAACTGAAAGAGCAGAAAAAGCTCTGAAAATGTTCCTGAAAATGCTTGCTTTTTTCTTGCTTTCCTGATTTGTGTACAATTTTCTTCTTTTAGTTGGAGAGCTATTATGGATAATTTGATGACACATGACAAAACCACATTCAGAGATTTGATGAGTAAGTATTGATATAGTAGGGACTTCTCTCCAGTATAAACATTAAATAAATTAAAAACAAGTATATTGAAGAAAACACTTGTTCAGTATCTATTCCAATTTGATTTATTTAGTGTTTTTCATGGTTTTTTCAACTATTTTTTTCTGGAGAGCCATAAATAATTCAAAGAGAGAGAATTTGGTGCCATCCTGGCACACAGTGAATTTTGCCTATCTGGCAAAGCTGATTAAGCTGAGTGGGTGGGTGTGGTTTTTGGTTTGGACCAACTCTACTTTAAAAAAAATGATTCTGCACATTTGAAGTTTCTGAGTATCTATGCATGCAAATTTTATATTAAAAAATGGCTAAACTCTCTCCCAAAAGCCCCTAAACCCAGCCAGTATTGTGTATACTTACAAGTTGTCTTTCAACTTGTATTTTGAATTTCTGGTTACAAATTCAAATTGCAAACCATACACCATCTTAACATCTGCTTTCAGACTCCATTATTGCAAAGAAAGAGTTATTTGTGCCTTGAAGTGAAGCAGAAGGGAAATTCGTTAGCTCTTCTGTGCACTTTCCCTTCTCTTTCAGCACGAGTGGCTGTGGCCCAGAGCAGCTCCCTCAATCTGTTTGCTAACCGAGACGCAGAGCTGGAGCAGCGCGCCATGCTCCTCAAGAGACTCGCCTTCGCCATTTTTAGCAGTGAGATAGACCAATACCAGAAATACCTGCCAGACATACAAGGTCAGTAAATATGTGTCATTTAGTGGACTTCTTCCTGTTAACTGTGGAATGCTTGTATGACAGAGTAACGGCAGGTTAAATTTTTATCCTGTAATGTCACTGTGTGATACTGTTTCCATAGCTGAAACAAAATTTCTGCAGATTTTGGTTAAAATGTTTTCAGTCTTAAATGAGTACAAAATATGCAGATTTTGTGATTGCCAGTTGACATTAATCCAGATTATTTCACTGATCTGTCATTTTATCCCTTGATCAATATCCTTGGATACCTGCACAATATGTTTTGACATGAACATCTGAGCTATAAACACCTATCAATTAGGGATAAATAGGAAAACTGACCTTGACATTTTGAATTCTTGACTTCTTTTGCGGGTGTTTTTTCATTTGTTCAGTTTATCTGTCCTATTTATCATTGAAGTTTATTTCTTGCAATGACCTTAAGAGACTGGGAATGGGAACTGCTTGGATCTTTCTTTTAAGATAATGCAAATAGGTCCAGCAGCCGCTTTTAGATGTATTGTCTTTTCATGCCACCAAAGGGACACTTTGGTCTCTTCTGTATGGAAAATCAGTTGCATCATCTTTTTTGTTTCACTTGTTCTGGGATCTATTTTTTGTAAAGTTATTTGGTTGGTTGGTTGGTTTTTTGTGGTTCTGGGTTTTTGTTTTTTTTTAATTTCCAGTGAAGTCAGTAGCTGAGATTACTATTTTCTTGGTATCAGGTGGTTTTACCGGTCTGAACTGCAACATGCATGTGTGTTGGTTTGACTGAAAAATTTCTTTATGTATCTGCCTCTGTATATATTGAATGCCCAGCAGTGATCATAGTTCAAAAAACTGTATCATTCCTTTGTAATTCCTCATGTACTATGATGGTGCAGTGTTTTGATAATACTAATACATCTGAGTTGTTCAGGCTGTTGTTATATTGTTTGGAATCTGTTAACTCCTTTTGTTATAATGGGTGAAACTCGGCATAAGATGAGCAAAGTTCCCAGATGCACTATTGCATTTATGTAGAGAACTTAAACAAAATAGGCAAATGCACTGTTTAGAGGTTTCTCTCTTTTGTTCCTTCTTTGGAGTGGTTATTTTTTTATGTTGACAGAATAAAACTAGTAAAGTACTGGAACAATAAAATGGCAGATACTTAAAGTTAAAATTGAGAGTAAATGAGGGAAGGAGAAAATTCTCTTTGGAATTATTCTGAACTGAGGGACCCTTCTTGGCTTTTTGTTTCAGAAAGGCTGGTAGAAAGTCTCCGGTTGCCACAGGTTCCCACCCTTCATTCCCAAGTGTTCCTGTTTTTTAGAGTATTGCTTTTAAGAATGTCTCCACAGCACCTTACCTCACTTTGGCCAACCATGATCACTGAACTGGTGAGTTGCAGGTGTCATTCGTTATTTAGAAGACTGGTGCATATCTGAGACACACCCTCATTCCTCCTCAAGATTTTTAAGAAAATCTCTTCTAGAGATTGTGCATATAAATGTGTAATGGACACAAATTGAAAGCTGACTTATTTTCATAGTCCTGATGTCTGTTTTTTGTGATGAAACTGAGTATCTATTGGCTTACACTATTTCAGCTGTTCAGCTGAATTAAATTTGCATTTGCCCTCATTGTTCCCTAATGAATCCTACTTCAATTTCTGCTTATGTATCTGTACTCTCTCCACCATTCCCACTCCTGCTCTTCTTTCTCATTGTTCCTTGTTTCTACTTTCCTGGTTATTCTTCTTCCAGAAATGGGGATGAGAATCCATGTAAAGGAGTCAGAATCCATGTTTTATTGGCAGTTGATGGTCATGCAGGTCACATTGTGACTAAATTTTGTGACTAGATTTATACAAGGCTTGGCTCAGATTTCTTCTTTCTCATTTTACTCCTCATAACAAAACAGTATAAATATCTGTTTCCAGAGCTGCCTGCAGAATCTCCAGTGTTGGCTGTTTGACACACTCTTTTGTGTTTCAGCTTTGGCAGTGGGAGCAGAGGAGAGTGGTTGGTGCATCCTGTGATCTATTTAGCCAGTTATTCAAGGAGTTCCCAAGGGACTAAACACCAGAAGGAGCAAATCAGAATCACTGCTGTGATGATTTTTTTTTCAATCTGCAAGTGCCTAACCTAGCCCTTGAATAACCACAGATCCAAGCAATAGAAGGAGAAAAGCTGTATAAAATATTTTAAAGATAAAGTGTGTTGTTTTAGCAATAGATGCATTTAATTTTAAGCCTGTCAAAACTATAAGTACTAGAAAGCCCATTCTACTCAGTGTGGTCTTCTGATTCCTGTGCTGTCCCATGGCCTTTACATAAGTTACCTTTACACAAGTTAGTATTGGAACTACTTTCAGTTAGCAGGACTTTGCTGGTTCTAGGAATTCACACCTCAGCCTGACTGTTCCATTAAATTATTCTTTATTCTCATTTCGTTTAGGTCATCCTCTCTTTCTAAGTAGTGGAGGGAATTAGCCTTTGAGAGCTTTCCTGACCATAAAAGAGACCGTGCCTTGTGACCTCTCTGTTACTCAGGTTATATATAAGGGATGAAAGAGCTTTAGGGTGCCAGTGTCCACTCATACCAGAGTGGAAATAAAGCTCCAAACTATTTCTCTAAGGCTTATTACTTAGGCCTTCCTATAGTGTTTTCCCGAGTCACAGTCCATTAAAAATGGTATTAAAATGTAGCATTTGATCTTCAGGTGCAAGTGTTTTTACTGATGGAACAGGAGCTCACTGCTGATGAAGACATTTCCAGGTAAGTGCATGAATTTTCTGCTTTTTTAATTTCATAAAAATCCCTTGGTATGCTGATGGGGAGTTTAGTCTTTCTTCAGAATAATTTGTCTTAAGAGTTGTTGAGCTCATATGAGAAGGACAAGTAAAGGGTAGTTCAGTCTGACTGCAGTACCAGGGTCGGACTGTTCAGGACAAAACAAAAGAAGTCCTGCTGTCAGATTGCTCATAAATCACTAAGGTAAATTGTATAATACAAGTGAGTTCTTATAGTGTCTGCCTGACTAAAATGACAGTGCTGCTGCAATTAAATTATGCAGGCATGACTTATACCTTTTCTGTGTCATACACTTATTCTAAATAAGACTGATGCACTTTTGTCTAAATAAAAGCATAGTTTCTTCTAGTATTAGAAAAGTGAGGTAGATAATTTCTCTTGTTTTGTTATCCATTTTTATCTCATCTACTTCTGTACAGTGTGATCCAATTTCAGTCAATGCTAGCAGCAGAGGCAGATTTCTCAAATGAGCCAGAGTTATTTGCCCAAGTTTTGCTCACTTTTTTCCTAGGTTCTCTTTGTTTATTTGGAGAGTTTTCCCCTCAAATAAAGTAATATCAACATGACTGGCAATTTTAAACTTTCTCTTAATTTTAATATCTGGGAATAAGATACAGTGCAACACATTTATTGTATACTGACATTTTATCACATATATATGTATACAGAACTGCAGTCATAGCACAGACTTGTGTTTGGATTTGATTTATGAATTCAGGATTATGCTGGTAAATAAAGAGTTGTGTGTTTGTAAAGGCAAGTAAGAAAAAGAAAGTTTTCATTGTGGCATAAGGTTGTTATGACTCACCTCCCTGCTATAATATATTTTAGAACTTCTGGCCCATCTGTTGCTGGTTTGGAGACAACTTATACAGGCGGGAATGGTTTTTCCACATCCTACAACAGCCAGAGGTGGTTGAACCTGTATTTGTCTGCTTGCAAATTTCTGGACTTGGCTCTAGCTTTACCATCTGAAAACCTGCCTCAATTTCAGATGTGAGTAGAAGACATTGTCTTTTAAGTTTTTGGATGTTTTTCCATGCCTCTTGGTAAAATTCCAGTGTATAAAAAAGTCTTTGGTTTTCTGCTTCCCTTCTTTCTTTGGACAGCCAGGGCAGCCCATAGTTCATTACCTCACAGTGTGTGAGTGGCCCCAGGGCAAATGATGCTGCACCTCAAATTAGCTCAAGCTGGTTTGATTTATCCTGTGGCAAGAGATTTGCCACACTTCAGAGATCATCAGTAGTAATGATTTATTCTAGTATTTAATTTTTGAAGTATTTAGTTGCAGTAATGCCTACGAACTCAAAATACACCCACCCATCTCAGTGAGTAATGAATGAGGTCAGAAGACTGCATGTCATCTTGGCATGACTTGCTTAAATTACTCTTGCACAGTGTGTTTGGAAGATGTGGCAACAAACCTCCTTAGAAGGGGGATCCCATAGGTTTTATTGGTCAGTAGTAGGCACGTGTGCAAGCTGCTTCCTTGGTGCCTCTACAATCCTGTTCCACTGGAAAAAAATGAATGCAAAACAACTGGCATTTGCTGGAGATCCTGGGAATGAGAGGCCACGAAGGACAAAAGAAAGTGTCTTGTCTCTTCCTTTACACTGCACAGTGTTGACTGTGTGAGGGCTGCTGCCCTGGCACAGCTCTGTAGACATTTGGTCACCCCTAGTTATCCTGTAGTTTAAAAGACACTCATGTGAGTTAGAGGCTGGAAGGATTTGCACACACTGTGTCAGGTTGTGCCCTGTAGTATTTCTAAATCTAATGTTGGAGGTTTTTTTCACTTATTTTATTTTCTGGGGAGTTGGCTCATAATTCTTGTCCAGTTCTCCAAGCTGTCCTAATCCTTGTTATTAGCCAGCCTCATTTTATTTAGGTCATGACTGTGCATTTCTGGAAAGACAGTAGTCATGCTGAATCACACTGTTTACTGTGGAGTTCTCGTGGAGGCTTGGATTGAAGTATTAACAACAGAAACTTTGATTTCCTTTATAGTTTATAGTACAAGTAGCCAGTCCTTGCAGTGCAGCAAGGCACAGGTAACAGAATGGTCCACGTGGTCTCACTGGGCTAGGAATGGGTAAAATAAACGAGTCTTTATAATCAGCATGGTATATTGAGAACATTTTGTGTGTACATATTGCTATGTACATATGCAGCAAAGTTTAAGCAACATATATTTTATAATTCAGAACTGCTTTCAGTTCTCTTGCACACAATGAGGGTGTGAATACTACTGGTTTTAGCTTCTCTGCCTTATCTTGCTCTTGGCATCCTTAAATAAGAAACTCTAAAGGAAAAAGGTAAGGCCATGTTACCTCCTGCTTTTTAGAAAATGCCTTTCTTATTTTTTGTTGTCAAAGACTAATGTTTTCTTGTGGGAGTTGACTTGGATTTCTTTTTTCCTCCCTCCTTCTCTGACACTTCACTAGATTTCCTCATCATCCATTCATATTTTTGATTGATCAGAAAAGCCTGCATGTTCAGTAAGGATAACATCTGCTTGTGTTATCTCGTGGCAGGTATCGTTGGGCTTTTATTCCAGAAGCATCAGATGATTCGGGCTTGGAAGTACGAAGACAAGGAACACATCAGAGGGAATTCAAACCCTATGTGGTGCGTTTGGCAAAGCTGCTGCGAAAAAAAGCAAAGGTATGTTGCATTCTTCTTTTGCTTTTCACTGAAAAGTTTTGTGTACAATGGCTCACAGTAGTGTTTGGGTTTGGATTTTTAAATTTTTTTTAACAATGAAGAATGGAAAGGATTTTTTCTGGTGTAGGAGATTCCAGCAGGAGTAATCTCAAGTCAGCATCAGGTAAAAACCACATGTAAGTATAGAAACAAATCAAAGAAATCAAACAAACAAAAAAAACCAAGGCCCAAACCAAACAAAAAAGCCCCAAAATTAATCAAACAGACAACAGAAAAATTCACAACCTGCTAGGGTCAAAATTATTGCGATCACTGACTTTGCATTTCTAAATCAAAAGTATTATTTAAATAAAAAGTAAAATATGCTCCATTATCTAATATATTTTAACATAAAATACCTTTTAGATAGCCAGTCATATACATAGATACTAGTCTGACTGCCTGCTTTTTGAAGTAGAAAACCAGTTTTGTTAGTAACAATCAAATATATTAAAAACTCTTGCATTCCTAAACACGACAGAACCAAGAGTGTTGAGACTGAGCAGAGCCTGGGACCGTGATGAATGGAAGAAGGCAGAGATCAGTAGAAACAGTTCTGGGGAAATCTTGGCTGCACAGTTTGTAGAGTGGGAGCAGAATTAGGGTTATCATTATGCTGGTGCATGGGGTATATTAATCCCCCAGTTTGTGGGGTTGGAGGCCTGATCTGCTGATGAAGCTGATGGAAGCTGGCCAAGCCCTGTCCCCGGGAGATCCCTTCTGCTGCCATGAAGTAAGAACATTGCTGTCTGATATTTTACTGCTCCTGCTGTGAGGACAAAGCCCTCCTGGACAGGCAGTTCCCTGGGAAATGTTGCTGGGTGAGCCGGGGAAGCAGGGAGGAAGTGCAAAGCCATATGGCAGAAAGTTTTGAAGTTTGATTCTCAGGTTTCTCTCTGTATAGATGGCTTTGTCCAGGGCTGTAACACTGGCAGCTTGCTGTAGTTACTGCATGTACAGTCTCTACTGTCTTCAGTGAGTAAAGAAACTACTGCTGAGATACAAGTGGCTACATTAATTTTAGGGATAACTTAGTTGCAGGCAGAGCTGAACTATTGAAGCAAGGCTCACAATTATGGGGCGTAAAACTAGTATCTGAGGCATATCTGCATTCTGCATTTTACCATTTTTGAACCACAGAGATGAGACTAAATTTATCTTCTTGTATGTATAAAGGAGTAAAGAGTTTTAACTGCCTGCTCCTCAGGCGTAGCCTCTAACCCTGGTGTTCAATGTAGTCTCTGTTAGAAAGTTGTCACACTCCAAGTAATCTCTGTGCTTGAATTCATACATCCTATGTGATTTATAAATATACATGCTGCTGGTAAGTACTGTATGCTGAGGTAGATGCCTGAAGTCAGGACTCCCACAGTATGCTTCAAGAATTCAGAAAACTTCCTGGAATTTCTGGAACCCCCTGGTCATGGCAGCAGTTGCACACTGAACCATAGATAGGTGTATGATGAGATAAACATGAGCTAATGAATACTGACTTCAGGCCATTTCTTCTTTATGCAGAGGAGAATACTGTTACATACAGCTGTGGGGTTTTCCTAGAAAATAACTGAGAAAAATGGAGTGGATCTTAATTTTCCTTCATGGCACTCTGAGTCTAGTTTAGATTCAAGTAGTATGGTGTTGCTCAAGCTCTGTTATCTGAGGGAAACATTCTTAAAAATCTGCTTCAGCAGTGCTGGAAATAAACAGAGGCACAAAGTGGCAGTGCTGGTTTTGTCTAGTAGTGTCTTGGCCATACTAGCTTGAGTGCCATTTCTGGATCATGGACTTGTCGGGGTGGGTGATTTTTCTAGCTGAAGCACAGCACCCAACCAAGCAACTGCACGGCCTTCATGGCGAAGTATTATTTTCATATATGAAATGCAGTCTGAAAGTTCTCCTCTTTCCTTCCACAGGACAAACAGGAGGACTTTAAGACGGTGGTTTTGGAGGGAATGGAGATGGCCAAGCATCAGGTGAGGGTGGCCTTTGATGCTTGAATTGCGAAACAAGCTTGCCATAATAATACCATCACCTCAAGGCCCTGGGCACTATTTAGCATTCAGTAAGAACTAAGAGAGATCGGATTTGTTTTAGAACAAAGCTGAGAGATTTTTGAGGTGAAAGGACCATAAGGACCCTTCTTTTTTACAGATAACTTTAATAAAAAAAAGGAAAACATTTTAAAGTTGGTTTCCTATATGAAGTAAATTACTAAAAGTTAATTTTAGTTCTAAGAAGAATTATGATTTTAAATCATTAAAAAATTAAATAGTAAAATAATTTTTGTCAACCTGCAGGTGTGAAACACACAATCCCTGGTTGGTCTCCATCAAATTAACTGTTTTAAGCATCCATGGAATTAGTGGTGTTTGCTTAGCCAATACTGCCATGAGGAAACAGTTTGGACGGGTTGTATTTCATTGCTCAGAGTTGGTATTTGCACATGCACCCCATTTGGTTGGCTGCTGTGTGGCACTGACACTTGCTGCGTGCTGGGGGCACTCCCTGCTCCCCGCTGGGTAATGTTAAGCATGGTACAGAAACAGTATGGAAGAAACTTCTCTGTGAATACAATGAGAAGTTTATTAAGGAGAAACTCTAAAAATCAGTAGCCTTATTTAAAGAAGGAGCCATCAACAACTCCTTCTGTGTTGGAAATTTAGTCTTTGCTGTGGTTTGGTGTGAGCCTTTCTTTCAGTAGACTTGTAAAGCTAAAAGAGTGATCTCCTGTGGCAGGGAGCCAAGCCACCAGATACATTCATATTGAATTTAAACATAATTGGGGTTTGTGAAATAGGTGCCCTGTAGGCTCCTCAATTGCAGGACAGTTGCTCAATTTAAAGGGCAAAAACTGTATTTGTTTAAGTATCATGTCTTGAAAAAAATCTATTTGCTCGAAGGCTGTGCAGTCAGTGATCCTTACCTCATGGTCTGCTCCCACTGCTGTCCTTTCCCCTTCATTCTTCTTTCATTACCAAGTGGACCCCCTGCCTCGGCCACAGGCACTGCCAGGGCAGTGGGACAGAGGTGCTGGTCAGGGTGGATCCACAGGTGGCTCTTCTTGGTGAGGCCTTTGTGCTTCCTTTCTCCTTCCTTGCAGAATAAAATCCAGTATTGCTGGAATTCTACTTCATGGTAGAAGCTCTCTGCACTGGTTTGTCAGTAATAGTACAAATAAGATGTTTTTAGTGGTGATAGTAGCTTACTGTCTAGATTTGACTAGATACAGTAGCTTACTGTCTAGATTTTGACTCAGAGATAACAAATAGGGAAGAACCATATAAGAACCTGGATGTTGGTGCTCGGGTATTTCAGTATGCAGATATTTAAGGCAGCCCTGAGCAGGGTTACAGCAGTGTGCTGCTGCTGGTGAGCATCTGGTGTGTGACTGCTGCCTTCACTTGTGGGGTTCCTGAAATTCTTTCCTTTGAAATTCCCCCCATGAAATGGAAGGAACATAACTGCGTTCTTCTGAGAATACACAATGAGTAACTTAACCATTTTTCTTTGAGAACAACTTCAGGTGTTTCTTAGAATGTCCACGTGTGTTATGTGTGATACTAAAACCAGCACTGCTTTTTGCTCTTCCCAAAAACTCTGAACTCAAGCTGCAAAGTGAGAATGCTTTGTATCTATTTTAACCTCCTGTGGGTTTTATCATCTCTGATGCTGGCAGAATCAGCTGAAGTGTGTGTGTCTCACCAGAGAGGAGCCTGCTTTGGAAAGCGGCTGAAGTAGCTCACAACTTCCAGCTGTCACCAGCTTGGGCCATTTGTGTTGTCCCACAGGGCTGCATGGTGGGGGCTGCCTTGCTTTGGGACAGCCCTGGCCTGAGGTTTTGGACTCAAATGCCCACTGCAACTCGTCCATTAGCATCAGCTGACTGACACCTGTACACTGCCAGCCACTGCCTCTGCAGGGCATGGTGAGAGGGAGCAGAGGATCTGCTTTGGAAACTACACTTGAGCATATGTGTGTTTTGTGGGTAGGACAAATATTTTTGGACTTTAGAGAAGTACTATATTGTACATTAGTCTTTCATTTTTACCTGTGCTTTTCCTGTTTTTCCCTGTATTATTTCCCATGTCTCTGTATTTGCAGAAAAACCCAGAGGAGGATGGCTCAGGGAAAACACTAAGCTGGGAACCAGGTCACTTGCTTTTAACCATCTACACCGTTCGCAGCATTGAGCAGCTTTTGCCTTTCTTCAATGTTCTCAGCCAAGTTTTTAACAGCAAAGTCACAAGCAGATGTGTTGGACACTCAGGGAGCCCTGTCCTTTACCCCAACTGTTTTCCAAGTAAGGACATAAAAATGGAGAACCTCAAGACCTTCTCCAGCAAAGCAAGACAGAAGATAGAAGAAATGGTCGAGAAGGATTTTCTTGAAGGCGTCATAAAATCATGAACCAAACCGGTACTACTCAGCCTATATGTAGTGTAACTATTTAAATGAAATACTGTATCTTTCCCAGTTGTATAGTATTCTTTTCTTATTTTGTATGTAATGAAATACTTAATGTTGTATTTAAGTTAAATATTTGTAAATAAGAGAAGTTCTGGATGTGGCCTGAATCAAGTTTAAATATTGGTGGCTCATATTGATTATGGTGCCTACTATTTACAGTAAATGTTTTGTTGTCTTGAGTTCTGTCTTTAAAAAAAAAAAAAGAGAAAAAAATACAAGGTGCACATTTTTTCAATTTGTTTCTAGTTTATTTTCGTCTTTTTTTTTTTTAAATCTATTGGAACTTGTGCTTATTTAATAACCTGTAAAATGCTATTATGGCAGGAGTTAATACAGGACTAAAATGAACTGTTTGTCAGAGGTAGACACCCTGAACCAAAGCATGGTGAGGAGGATACTGGTGTGTATAAAACATTGCATCCTGTTGGCCCAGCCCCTTCATGGTGCTGCGGAGAAGTTAAGGCCACAGAAGACAAAATTGTCTCTGTCCCTTCCCTCTCAAGTGTGATTATAAATACTATTACTACAAATCACTTTCTAAATAATGTCATAAAGTATCTAATGAAGATAATATTGCAATAATAGATTATTATTAGCAAATATTCTTTTTCATTGTATTGTTTCCCCCTCAAAATGAGGTGAACTGAATCTGAAGACTAGTGACAGCCTCTGTCTTACACTGTTTGCCCACAGATGATTGGGCTACTGGGGGAAGGTGGGAATGATGTTCGTGCAGCAGCCACTGCACTGCAGCCACTGTGAGCACAGTCACAGCAGAGCTCTGGTCATGCAGCCATGGCCAGTGCTCTGAGGGTGTGGGACTTGGATTTCAGGCACAGTGTGACAATGAACTAAGCTGGGGCAGGGAGGGGCAGAATTCCTTCTGGATATGGCCATGGTCTGTCTAGAAGTTAGACAAACTTGGGGAGGGGAACATTCAACAGCAAGAGCATCTCATTAAGAGGTAAGTTGCTAAAGGAGGTTAAGAAAAAGCAGAGTAATATTCCACTCAGTTCTGATCAATCCTTGCTACTCCCAGGAAGGGTTGGCTTATGTGCACAGCAGCACATGGTAAAAAAAGTAATATTACAAGATAAGGGAAGCTGTGTGCTTTAACTGCCATTCATTATATAGGCTGGGGTGGTGCTCCTTTTCCACCAGCGAGATGGAAAACAGCCAGGCTCACTTCATGGGCGAGGGCATCTGCATTCTCCTGTGGAATGTTGGAAAAGTTAGTTATGGTGCTGTCAGCAGGAGAAGAATAGAGCAAATATGTGATATTAAGGCAAGCATTTTCCTGCAAATGCTGTGTTGCCTATATTGCTCCATCAGCCACTGCTATCATGCTGGCAGAGAGCAGGTACGAGCATGTGAAATGGGGAGAGCAAGACCACTTTTGCTGTTGCCTTTAAGGTCAGAGCTGGACTAACTTAACAGCAGCCAGAGTGTTTTTTCTATTTTGCCTCTTATGAAATTGTGTAGTTAGGGGCTGCTTTGGCAACTTTCTTCTTAACCCTGAGCTCTCAGAAGGCTGGTTGTCTTTTCAAAATCATTTGGTGTTAAATCTGCCTTTATAAACATTTATATTTTCCTTTTGAAGATAAACATTGAGAACATTAAACATTACTTTTCTAAATAAAAGAAAATCCAAAGTGACTTTTTGTGATCACAGTCTTTTTTCCAAATTTAGCAGTTAAGTGCGATTAAATGACGAGTATGGGAACAGACTCCCTTCATCACCCCCTGCTAAGCAGATGATTGTTTAACGTGGACAAGCCCACTCATAAACGAGCTGTTTAAGCTCTGACCTGTGTGTCTGCTTCAGCGTAGATTCTGACAACGTCCTCTGTTCCTGATGGACGGACAAATGCCCGTGACAGTTTGTACTTCTTCACAAGGGCATCAATTTTCTCCTGTAGCCCCGGGGGCGTCAGCGCTCGCCTTTCTGCATCCGTTGTGTCGATAACGCGCCTGTCTGCGACCTGTGGCATCAGAAGCAGGACAAGACACAAATTCAGGGTTGGATATGTTGTGCTGCCTGGAGAAGAGTTCAATTTGGGAGCCAATAAAGGGCTACTCAAACACTTGGGGTCCCTAGGATCCCTGCTCAGCATCTATTAACCAAGTCCGGAGGGGCCTCAGCTGCTCAGTTTAAAAACAAGGGTCAGTTCTGTACATGCCTCCTTGGGCAGACCTAAGTGAAGCTACAGCTTCTCCCTGTAGGTCAGAAACTCTTTCCTCTGGTTCATTTAGAGCCCAGAGCTTCCTTACTGTATCCAACGGATTGCTGCCACATGGCACCTTCTGCTCAAGCTCTTTGTCTGAATGTTGGAAAGGATACAGAAGCAAGAAACATTATGTAACATTCAAGTTACACAAAGTGGCACAGCAAGAAAAATCCAGCTGCCCAGAAGGCAGGGGCCTTAGAAAAACAGGATTTTTCTAATTTGAAAGTTAAAATTTCTTCTTAAGTTAAAATTTGAAGAGTTTTGGTCAGGTTTTTCCATTTAACACAGTTGGCTATTATTTCATCATATTTGTAAGCCATATTTCTATTTTAGTCCAAGTGAAATTCTGGTCCCTCCTCTGGGTTTCTTCCCAGCTTCTTTGGCCTACTTCTGCCCTTTCATGGTCTGTTTCAGCTTTAAAATAAAGCTTACCAAAATATGTGCAGGCAAAAGATGCTGTGAGCAGGGCCCCCAGAGGCTGCTGCAGCCTGAGCCAGCGTGGCTGGTAACTGACCTGAACCTTGAGCAGCCGATTGGGAAGGTCGGTGTAGAGGGCATCCCACTGCTGCACAGTCAGACCCTTCAGAGCCAGGATTGCTTCAATAACCAGCATGTCCGAGACAGCATCACCCACAGTCTGCCAACAGGGAGGGAAAAACACTGCAGCAGTCCACAGTGAAGACAGGGAGGCAGGATTTGATCAGTAAGCTTCCAGCAGTGCTCAGCAGGAGCCTGACAGGAGCTCACTAACAGGCTAACCCTGCCAACACCGTGATCAGTTCTCTCCGTTTTTACCTGATTAATCAGGTCAATCATGTTTTCAAGCATCTTTGCTGCTTCTCTTTTTTCACCATCTTTCTCCTCTTTTGCCAGTTGTCGTATTTTAGTTTCAGCAGCTTTACTAAACAATACCTACAGGAAAAAGATGAGAGCTTGTGAAGATGAAACCAGGATATGTGCAGTAGTGAGGAAAAAACTTTTACCATCTAAGCCCAAATAGCCGTCATTAATGTTTACTGCCATGAATTCCCATCCCCCCAAAAAGCACAGAGGAGCTGGTGGCAATGCTGTGATAAAGGCAGGAGTAAACAAGTCTATTCTCAAACAAGGAGAAAAGGTCTTGCTTCTAAAATTAAGCAGAGAGTGAAAAGACCTCCTTCTCCAGCTAATTTAACTAAAATTTTGTACATAGTGGCTGATCATATGCATTACATGCTCATACTTACTGTGCCATGTCCATTTGCCTCAAAATAAACACCCACATCAAACTCCTGGGCTTTGTGGTGCAAGTGTTTCACTCCTGTTTTGACACAGTGCACAGGTACCTGCAGACCAGGGGTGTGCAGAGAATGACAACAAGGTTACAGACTCTCCTCAGGAGGTGGAACTGAGCAACCAGCCTGGGGGGACTGCTGCAAACTAACCTATGTTTCATGGCCACTGAGGCTCCGCTATTTCTGCAGACCCAATTTAAAAAGATTTCATTTATTCCTGTGTAAATAAAAGCTAATTAAAGAAATAAAGAAATGAACTCCAAACCTACAAAAATACAATTTAGTTTATAGCTTCAGGGAACCCACTAGATTCACATACAGACAGAAATAATACCGTCTCTCAATTCCTGAACATTTAGCTTGCTGCAGAAAATGTAACAATCAGTGTCAGAGTATCAAGGAGCCTTTGCTGACTCACTTGGTTGCACAGCTATAAAGTCCTCAGTTTGTTTGAGAAGTATCAAGGCATTTTGTTAAACACTTTTTAAATTAACAAAAGCTGACTAGAACTTCTAAAGCTTTGCTCTCTTGTCTCTTTTGCCACCAAGAATTTAGTCACTACTGAAGGTTTGAAAGAGTAATTTATTTTTGCTTGATTTTGATTTTCCTAGCAACCATAGCATTTACTTTTAAAATAAACAATGTAAACTTCCTAGGAAAAACATGGAGAATACCTTCAGTGTTTCCTGGAGGTAGCGTGTGGAATTCCCATTGGCATATGCTGTTTGTACCACTGCCATCTTGAAGTTCTGTTTCACCTGAGCAAACCAATAAGCCAAGTTTTACTGTCCAAGAGGCACACAGCCAAACAAGTACAATAAATGGAAGGATAATTAGAACTGTTAAACATACACTTAAAACTCCTGGGCATCAGAGGGAGGCACCATCTCACTGAGAACTTCTGTATGTTTAAAACAACATGAGTTCTGTTCATGCCTTTGTATACCCCATATTGATGTTTCTTGGGTCTGGCTGAAGCAGCTCTTCAAGCTCAGACTTTCCAAACCCCTTTCTGGCCACAGCAGTGGTACAGGATTGATCTCTTTTTAAAGCAGGTTCGCTTTAGGTAGTATGTAGAGTGACCACAGACCAACCAACACAGGTTCCTTAGACTATACTATACTTTAAAAATTAAAATGCCATCATTCATTTCATATGTTAGAGTTACCTTGGCAAGAAGTTCTTTTAGGAAGATACTAATTAAAGTTGCTATTTTATCTCCATCGATCAGGTGAAAATGGCCAGCTGTGTCCTTATAGTAATAAACAATTCTATCTGCATCACCATCAAATGAGCAGCATCTCTCATTGGGCTTCATGTCCAGCCCTAGTGCACAGAGTTACAAATGCAAGTTAAAGACAGGAAAAGAAACAAAATCAGGTAATTTATTTCAGTGAGTGATTAGGAAAACACATTTTCTTTTCAGAGCACAGATCTGCATACAAATGACTCTACTCAGGAACAATTAAAGCCAGGATCCAGACCTGAGGCACAAGCATCCATCCCCAGCAGGTACTGCCCGCTGTGCTGCTCCCTGCACTGCATTTCCCCAGTACACAAGCAGTGTGGGAAGGGGAAGCAACACCACACCTTGGTGTTCAGATTTGGCCAGCAGTTGGCAATGAGAGGGCAGCTGTCCAACAGAGAACTCAGTTTAGCCTCAAATAATCTCATATCCAAACCAGCCTGCTCTCCCAGTTCAGGGGTTTTCTTTTATACACTTCTTAAAAAATTGATTGAAATAATTTCCTCACTGGTTTATGTCAATGAGTCAGCTGCTGGCACCAAGCTGTTAATTAACCCAGCCCGTCTGCAGGAACCCGGAAAAGTGTTTCTTCATAAAATAAATAACATTAAGCCAGTCCTGACTGATCTTTGGACTCTGCCAGCTTAACATTCAGAAGAGACTGTCAAACATATTTCAGCCAGGCAGAGAGATGAGATACTGTGCTCCTCCAAGCAGTTTAGACCTACATAAACTAGAGATGTGCCAAACCTGGCCATGCTATTCCCTCTTTCCATTGCACAAGGAGAACCATTCATGCAGTCACGAGTTCTATTCCAAAAATGTGCACCCTTGCCAGACCCTGCACTTTCAGACCTGGAGATGAGGTAAAGCAACATAAAATTACAGACTACATACCTCCAGGTGGTTTCTGGTGAACTTTCACAAAATCTGCACCACATAAGTGATTGAGTTTCTCCTTGGTTCCATCATTATATATGTGAATTAGCACCTCTTGTGGAAAGTAGGGCTTCATTTCTGATAGTTTCAGGGCTCCTATTCCATTGGCACAGTCAATCTTCAGGTGCCTCTGACTCTCTCCAGAGCAGTGAGACTTAGCGCAAGGGAAGAAGGGGCAAAGTGAACTCTTACCCTAGAGAAACCACACCTAGAGCATGCTGAAATAAAAACTTCAGGCCCAAACAGGCTAACAAACGAAAGAGATTCATTTTGTACATTTGCACAAAGAAGACAACACCCACTATTCACCTGTTTTATCAGTTCTATAAAAGCTTTGGATAGTTTTTCATAATAACCTTCCAGTGTTGCTTTCCCATACTGCCCTTGGGTGTTTTGACAGCAGACCATGTAATGGAGCTGTGGTGTCGTCACCAGACCATAATCTAGTGTGAAATAAAAGGCACAGTATTCAGAATTAGAATTGCAAATTAATTGTTGCTTTAAAGTTGTACAGTAAACAGACAAATGCAGTGCAGGAAACACATACGAAAGTTTTCAAGTTCTCTTATGAAAACATAACCCTCCCCAGGCCCACTTGCATTGAAGCCATATAACTACCCTGAAATAAGATTGGTACAAGCAAGAATGGAAATGCGTCTAGGGCTACATAAAAGTCACATTTACACAAAAAAATTTGAAATGAGATTAGAATTGCAGAAGTGTAACCTACCGTGGTACTGACCACCTAGAACCTGGATACCATCTGTTACTGACTGGGACAGCTTCTTGCTGCTTGGCCTGGAAAACAACAAGTACAGCTGATAACCTTGGCAAAGGCATTATCTATGGACTTGGGAAGGAAGCACATGTGGAAGACTCTACAAGCTTCCTACCAGTAGATTTAGACTCACTGTGAAGAAATCCATACCTTTTTCTGTGACAGGCAGTTCCCAATAAAGTTTGAAACCCAACACCCCCAGGGATTGCAAACAAATGTAAAGTGCTGGACACAGGTGGACATCACACAGTACCCACACAGTTCCCCCCCTACACCACAATAAAGCATCCTGGTCAGAAACAGTACTGGGAAGTTCTTGTAGCTATCAGGGAACCTAACACAGCAACAGCATTCAGAAACTTTTGCTTATTGCTGTTATCATAAATTTAGCCACAAAAAACCCAGGATCTGTCTGCAGAGGGTAAAACATCCCAAAAGCACCCATGAAGACAGCACTTGCACTTCCAAAGGAGCAGGATACATCTACAGCCTTTTGTCTCTACCTGGTGTCTCTACCAATAAAAACCGAGGCATCTTTGTGCAGGTTCACTGCTGCTTTTTGGCAGATCTCAGTTAGCACTTTCTGTAATTCTTGCTCCTCTGCATTTGCTAGTTGTGTGGCATACTCTTCCCAGGAAGGGTGCAGCATTTCTCCAAGAGGATCAACCAGCTTTACACCATTGTCTTCCTTAGTAGAAAAACAAAAGAGCAAAATAAGTCTAAAAGTGGGGAACTAATAAAACCTCTTTGAAGACAGCCAACACATGATTCAGTCACATAATTTCTTTAAAAGTGGAGAACTTCTGGGATGCAATAATCTTAGCTGTTTATTTAAACCCCCAACAAGCCCCCAGAAAAGTACTATAACCAGCATATTAAGTAACCAACTCTTTCTCTCTCATAATTTCGGTATGAAATTCATTTGACATTAAAATGACATAGGGAGAGATTCTAATAATCTGCAATGCTCGACAGCAGCACAAATCTAAATGCCTGATTTATAATCACTGCATTTACAAGTTTATTTTTAACTTACAGATTTTACTCAAGGTTCCTCTCTTCTCAAGGTTACTCCTAGCTTCCCAACATTAGAAAGTTACATTGCAGCATGAAATGTTTCCTATGTTACACCATTTCCACGTGAGAAAAAATCCCGATTGTGGGTACAAGGAAAAAAAGAACTTCAGATAGATCAGAGATTGTATTTACAGGGAGCAGGCTAAATGCTTTAAGCAGGTCCAAGTGTCTTCAGGATTTGGTCTCTCAGTGCTATGATGAGCTCTGATTCCAACAAACTGACCACATCTTTCCACCCTTCTACCAAAACACTTCACACCGTTCCACCAAACTGGTCACATGTTTAAGGAAAGGGCCGTTCTTACTTCAGGGTTATGAGACGCTGTAACCATGATGCCAATGGTCGCTGTCACGGCTTTGGACCTGAGGACTGCCAGGAGGCCCATGCGGAACACGATGTGATCCAGCTGCTCGGCCTTGGTGCGGAATCCAGCGGTGCCATACTGCAAGGTCAGCCCGGCAGGCTTGGGGTGCAATGCCGAGTACTTTCTGAGGGCTTCGGGATCCATTTCTAGAGAAGGAAGCAACACAGATGGAAGTGAGAGAAGACAAGTCACCGTAACCGGTTGCACGTTCCGAAGCCCGCGGGTGCCTTAGACGGCTCCCATCCCTCCCTTGGCGGGACCGCAGCGGGCACCACGACCACAGCGAAGGAGTCTCTACACTTCCTGGGGCGCGATAATATTGATAAATAAATAGATAAATATGGATAAATAGAGTGCGATCACATATAAGCAGATCACGCGGGGATGAGGCGAGGAGAGCCACGATTCCCAGTCGGCTGGATCCAGGGATCCCAGCAAGCAGTGGGAGCTTCCCGTTTCTCACCGTGACATCAGCCGCGCGGTGCGTTCGGCCGCGGCTCCATGCACTGATTTCCGAGCCCAAAAGCAGCGTGTCCTGCCGCCCCAAGCACTTGCAGGGAAACCCCCAGCGGTGTCCCCGGGATGTTCCACCCGGGCGGCAGCCCCGTGCGGACCGGGAGACGGACACCAGGCCGGGCCGCGCGGGGCCAGCCGGACACGCGCCCCCACAGGCGGTGACAGCAGCCGCCACCTGCACGGCTGATTCCCTCGGGACCTCCCGGCGATGGCGCCCGGACGCACCGGCTGGGTCGGGACGGGACGGGACGGGACGGGATGGGTGGGATGAGACGGGA
>VZRQ01001291.1:1960790-2124114 GCA_013397975.1 Machaerirhynchus nigripectus
GCTGGGGAGGAGCCTGGGGGTGCTTGGGAGGTTCGGAGCAGACAGAGCTGGGACAGGTGACCCAAACAGACCAAAGGGACATTCCAGACCACAGAACATCATGCTCAGTATATAAAGTGGGGGAAGAAGGAGGAAGGGGGAGATGTTCGCAGGGATGGCGTTTGCCTTCCCAAGTCACCGTAAGGTGTGATGGGGCCCTGCTGAACACCCGCCTGCCCATGGGAAGCAGGGAATTCATTCCTTACTTTGCTTGTGCGCATGGCTTTTGCTTTCCCTATGGAGCTGTCTTTATCTCAACCCGTGAATTTTCTGCCTTTTCCCGATTCCCTCCCCGGTCCCGCGGGCAGGGGTGGGGCAGCCGTGTGGGGCTTGGCTGCCGGCTGGGGCTGAACCACGACACCCAGAAAACACCGGCTGTATCTGCTGAGAAGTAACATCAATAATGTATCAGTGCCCACGCACATCAACACGGGGCTCCATTCCGTGCTCTTTTCCATCCCTGAGCCCGGCAGGCTCGGCCTGCCCAGCCCTGCCCGGTGTGCGGCTGTGAGGGCCCGGCTGCTGAGCGCTGTGTGTGCAGCCGCGTTCAACTAAATTCTGCCCTTAAAGAATCTTGGGGCTTCCTTGTGGTGCTAAACCTCACCATGTGCTGAACCCCGGGGTTTGACTCCAGCCCTCTCGTTCCAGGCCTGCGTGGAGGGCAGTGTAATGGCTGTCACGGTAAAAGAATGCCTGGAGCTCCAGCTCCTGGAAGTGGAAATGCTCCTTTCGATGTTTCCCAAAAGAGGGGAGTTCAGTCTGGATGAGGATGCCGTGCCCAGCATCCAGCGCTACCTGAGGAACGCTGATGGAGCCCTGCCCCCACAGCTGGAATATCGAATTGCTCTTGACGTAGGGGAGGCGAAGGTGAGAACTGCCAAGGAGACCTGTTCATGGGTGTTGTTGTCTTTACGCCTTCTGCACACACTTCGAAACTCTGCCCGGGAAAAGGGGGGTAAAAAAGCTTTTTGAAATGTCAGGAATAACAGAGAATCGTGGCTGCTGCTAACATTCATTGATCGGCGTTAGAAATACAGTAATGTAAAAATAGCCTCAAATGGCAGAATGCAATTACGAGGAGTCACATGAAGACTAAAAACCAGCCTATGAGCAGAGAAACCAAACTTGCAGAATAAGGAGTTAGAATAGTTCAGCTGATTGAAGCAAGAGATAGAACTACTTGGTGTAAATACTTGCACAGAGAACACAGGTCTGAGTGCATACTAATGCAGTGTCTACAAATTGAGAACAGACAAACTCAGCCTAAAAGCCATTTTCCTTGGAATGAAGGTAATTAAGTATTAGAACAATTTACTGGGTAATGAGATGGCCTCATATTTTTTTGAAACTTAAGGTACAAGCTTAGGTATCTTTCTAAAATGCACCCTTTCACTGACCTTCAGAGAGAAGTTTTATGAACCATGTAGGGCGGGCTTGTGTAAGGAGTAGTGGGTTTTTTCCATAGCAGATTGGAAACTTGGAAAGATAATCAGTCATTTCATGATTCACTTCTCTCTCTGCAGGACTAATCATATGATTGTACCCTGTAGTGAGTACCCCCTAATGGTCTACAGGAGCTTGAAGCACCCAGGACACATAAATTCTTTCCTGCTCTTGGACTAGAGGCAGGGTTCAGCTGCCAAAGAATTGTGGTGCTCCATTTGAAGGCACTGTAGGAATAATCAAGAGAAATTCAACAGCCCAGTGTCCATAGGAGATCAGATAAAATAATCTAGAGGTTTCCCTGACCTGAAATGTACATAAATCTTTTTATCCCCTATAATCCTGATACCTCTTTATGGTGAATACTTGCTTAAAATAATGTTAATGCACCAAATCATAGAATGGTTTGGGTTGGGAGCAACCTTAAAGATCATGCCACTGCCACATGTCTCTCTGTACAGTAGGTACAATCACAAACACTGTTTCATGTAACTCTTGGCCTTCTTTTCCAGCAGCTGGGCTGAGTTCATTAATCACATGCATTTGGTAAGGGATATGATTCTCAAAAGCCCTTGACTCGAACAGTTCATCACTGTAGCAACACTGAGATAGAAATATCCCTTGAGGGCAACTGTGTACCTTCTCCCGAGCCATAGCATTAGTTCTGTGAACGGCACAGAAGGAGCCTGGATGACATGGGAAGTGTGAAAGTGACAGCATGATTAAACAGAAGAAAAGGAACAGACAAAATAATGGGTTATTGGGACAAAAAGGAAGTGGAAATAATCCCAGTCATTAGGATGCTGCAATCTTAATTACATCACCTCATCATCTGCCTCTGACAGGGAAAAAGATTCTAGCGTGTCTTCAGTTGCTGAAGAATTAATTTTCTGTCTCTGCGTGTCTCCTGTTTTAAAGGTGGAATTGCAGGTTCTCCTTCCTCATATGTACCCTCAGGTTGCTCCTCACCTCTTTGCCAGATCGGATGCTCTGCACAGACAGCAACAGGTGCAGCTCAATACTCGTCTGGCGTGCCACATCAGCTCCCTGGATTCAGGAGATCTGTGTGTGTGTGAGGCTGTGCAGTGGGTGAAGGACAACAGCCTGCCTTTCTTGGACAACAGTACGACGTCGTCTGCCTGTGCTTCTGAAGAAGTCAGGGTTAAGGAAATGCTGCATCGCATGTGGATCTACAGCCATCACATATACAGGCAGGAACTGAGGAAAAAGATTTTTGACTGTGCAAAGAAGTTAAATCTGACTGGCTTCTGCCTGACTGGGAAACCTGGTGTCATCTGTGTGGAGGGACTCCGAGAAAACTGTGAAGAGTTCTGGCGTGATATTAGATATCCCAACTGGAAGCATATTTCGTGCAAGCATGTGGAGAATATGGAAACAGAGGGAAGCATTGATAATCTTCGTCTCTTTCATGGTTTTGAAGACCTGCAGTTTCAGGCACATGGTGATTATGGCCTGAGGAATGACTATCACATGGATCTTGGCCAGTTTCTAGAATTCCTGAAACAGCATCAAAGTGGACACATTTTTCAGATTTTATTTGGTGTTGAAGGCAAACTCTCAGACAATTGAGAGAAACTGTACAAAGATTTCTAATTTTGGAGAGCAAGAGATGTTGCTGACACTGAAATATTGTGCCTTACAGCTACTGTGATAAAGGGAAACTTGAACTTCTGGGATGAACGGTTCAAGTAGTTAATTTCAGCTTCTGTGCTGAATCACCACATACTTTTGAGGCATGTTCACTGATTTTGTAAGACTCTAAAACTGGCATTTGTCTCTATGAGCCATGCCTCAAAGCACTTGCAAAGTGATAAACATTCCACAGTTGTGTTAGGAATTATGCACTTCTGTCTCCTCATCTGTACTGTACTGTGTGAATTTCTTCCCAACATCTCATCTAAACCTGCTGGAATCCAAGGCATGCCTCTGGCAGCCCTGGCAGGTCAGGGAGCCCCGGAGCCCCAGCGAGGGGGTCCCAGACCCTGGCTAGAAGCCAAGAATGAAGGTGGTTTTGATTTTAGTCCATGGGAGAAATTACCAACACTGCAAGAAACATTGCAAAACATGAGAGTTTAAAATAAATAGTGGTTTAGTATGTTACAAGGTAAAAAAGTAGATTTTAGGCTTTTTAGAATAAAGATAAAAGACTTAAGAGGGAGGATTTGGGGCGTTGCCCTGCTCTTCTTCTTCTCCATCTTCTCTGGTGGTGGTGATACTAAATGACTGGTAGAATGAAAAAGGGGTAGAAATTACATGTCTAGAATAGGTGAAAATTAATTGATATAAAATAGTAAATAATAAATACGTTGTGAAGAATGGTTGGATCATGGAAAGGGTACAAAAGGGACGGGACAGCCCAGGACTGGGCAGTTCCCGCTCGGACACGGCTGGCATCAGACTTGCGGCCAGAGCTGAGAGCTGGCTGGAGATAAGAAGTAATAAACAACCTAAAACAACATCTGCAGGCGTTTCTCATCTGTTCGAGCTCGAAGGTAAAGCTTCCCAGAGGCGGGAGAGATAAAGGACCTGGACTTGTGCGGAGTCAAAAACTCCCACATAAACCTACTCTCTTTCAGTTCAAAATATCCCCCCCTTGTCCTGTCACTACCTGCACTTGTAAAAAAGTCCCTTTCCAGCCTTCTTGCAGGCTCCCCTCAGGTACTGGAAAGTGCTGTAAGGTCTTCCCAAAGCCTTCTCTTCTCCAGGCTGAACAATCTCAATTCTCTCAGCCAGTAGTCATAAGAGAGATGCTCCAGCCCTCTGATCATTGTTGTGGCCTTCCTCTGGATTTGCTCCAACAGGTCCATGTCCCTATTATGTTCGTGTCCCAGAGCTGGAGGCAGTGGCCTGTTTGAGGTTTCACAAAAGTGGAGTAGAGGGTAAGAATCACCTCCCTCAGCCTGCTTTTGATGCAGCCTAGGATACAGTTGACTTTCTTGGCTTCAAGTGCTCATTGGTGGCTCATGTTGAGCTTCTTGTCTACCAATACCCCCAAGGCCTTCTCAGGGCTGCTTTCCATCCATTCTCCACCCAGTCTGTGTTTGTGCTTGGGATCGCCCTGACCCAGGTGCTGCAGGACTTTGAACTTGGCCTTGAACACCATGAGGCTTGCACAGACCAACCTCTCCAGGTCCCTCTGGATAATATCCCTTCCCTCCAGTGTGTTGACTGCTCCACGTAGCTTGGTGCCACCAGCAAACCTGCTGAGGGTGCAGTTGGTCCCACTGTCCATGTCACCAACAATGATATTAACACCAGCCCCTGAGGGATGTCATTTTCACTGGTCTCCACGTGGACATCGAGCCACTGACTGCAACTCTTAGTGACCATCCTTACCCACCAAGTGGTTCATCCATCAAATCCATGTCTCTTCCATTTAGAGACAAGGATGTCATGCGGCAAAGTGTCTGTCTGCTTATGTTAATAACAATTTTTCATCTCCTCAACTCGTGGCATTTTACGTTTACACCGTTAGGCCAAACACCTTGGAAATGAAAGTGGGTCAGATGAGACAAAGCTTAGTTTTTGCTCCTACATTACATGAGGAAATACATGTGAAATAGAGAAAATAGGAAAAAGCCCCTATACATACGTATTTAATATTACATAAAAATACAAATAACTTAAAGAATCCTTTCTATGTCAAATTAGCATTGAATTTTCCAGCAGGTTGCAAGAGGCAATGCTGTTCATGGTTCATTAGGCAACGTTTTCCTGCGGGGAAGCGTGCTGAGCGTGGATGTGGATAGCGAGTGTCCCTTTTTATAATGCATGATCATATTTAAAGGTCATCAATACAATACGTAGTTGAAGAATGCTACTGGAAAGTCCCCAGCAGCTGTGCCTTGAAGGACCACCAGCCCACCACCTCCCACTTCGTGCCTGAGTGCCTTAATGTGAAAATGGGTACCAAGCAATAAAAGCAGACTTACTGCTGAGCTGCAGACATCTGGCTGATCCACTCCAACACCCAGGCACTCAACAGCAGCTGCTTAAAGACTGTTTCAGCACACTCAGCTGATGACAACACAAATAACATATATTACTTTATTTCAAATGAAACACAAGGAAGTGTTTTAATACCCTTCTCACAATAGCAATACATTGAAATGCAGAGGGTGGCATTGAACTGCAGAGTTATTTCTGTTTGCTCAGAGTTTGATTAATGTATTTTCCTTCACTGTGGTAAGTGTACTGTTTGTGTGATCATAACTTCTGCCAAAAGCACAGTGAGGCAAAAAATGTTTACATTAGGCAGTGAGGGAGAAAGTGCCTTTCCTTCTGAATTTGGGACCTGCAATCTTCAGCTGTGACAGAGCTGAGGGGCTAGACAAATAAAATTAGTATTTGGTTTTCTAGAGATAATCTCTCTAGTAAAGATTAAAAAGAAATAGATAGTAGGAAAAATGTTCAAGTACACTTTGTTTCCAGAACCATTCAGAAAATATATTACATTTTTCTTGGAGTGGTAATTGTTTAACAACTAATAATTCCTCAAAGTCTATTCCTGGCATTTTCATACTCCCTTTTTGTCAGTAACATGGAGTTCAAGCCATTAGGCCAAACATTTGCAATGGATCAAAACAGTGGGTATCTTGGTGGGGGAATGAAATCCTTGATCTTATACAGGACATTACCTTAGCTAATGTTAAATGTTAGTAATGTTAAATGTTATTGTTAATAATGTTAAAATGTTCTACTTAGATGTGAACAAAGGTCTGCAGGTTTGGTTCTTCTAGAAAATTTTCATTTCATTACTCCACACAAGAGTGACCAGCAAGGATTTTCTCTGGAATAAAATATTCTAACCTTATGGTTGTTTAAAGCTTGGGGTTTTTTTAAACAATAGGTTCACAAATTATGCAAATTACACTGTGACCTGTAAAGGATAAAACATCACATGCATTTTTTAAGTGTCCATTTATCTGCTTAAGCTCCCGTTGATGTTTGTGACAAAACTCTTGACTCAAGATACAACCACTTATTTCAGAAAGATCTGTCAAACTGTCATGTAGGATATCTCAATTAAAGTAACAATCAAAATGACCAAACAATGCAAATATATTTCTCAGATTAATTTTTATTTCCTGATGTATAATTCACGATTTCTTGATTTGAGTTTCTAACCAAATACTATGATTTAGAAAAAGTTTTCTGCATCTTAAAAAATTAGCTATTCTTAGGCTTCCTAGGCAGAAACAACCTTAATATTTTAATGCTTTTTAACTGCAGCCGATTTGTTCATTCTTCATTAAGTATTTACAGTTTCACTTTCATGGCCTCTTCAGGCCAGGTGTAGGAGTCAGCCACAAAGCTGTTGTAATCAGTACTGTACACCTGAGAGCGGATGAAGGCTTCAAGGTCCTTGGGCTGAGGATAGGTGGAGGCAGTGTTATTCCTGTAGGCTTCTTCTGCGATCTGGAAAGATGCATTAAAATCTAATTAGTGCTGATAAACTATCTGAATACACTTAGCAGGATTTAGAAGTAGGACCTAAGTCAAAATCAAGGTGAGACTTCACCCTCTCTGGTGCTGGCAGTCACCTTTGTTCACACTGGATCCAGGTTAGTACCCCACGAATAAGACTACAACAGGATGATGTTTGTGTTTAAGTGTGTCTGTCTCAGGCTACTTTTGAACAGGATTACATGTTCAGGCTGTTAGAAATACAGTGCTCTTCCTTGCACAGTAGTATCTTAGCGTTTACTGGGCAGTGGTGGATAAGATATTCCACAAGCCCCAAGCACTGAGACACAAGTTCTGCTTTTCTACCATCACTTTATCCTGGTTTACCATCTTCCCGAAGCACTGTAGGAAAAGCACGACTTGTCCAAAGCTTCTATGCTCCCTGCATATTAGAGAAGTTTAGTATTTGCTATAGCTTGATAATATACTTCAAAAAAAGTAAACTCATGGAAAAAAAAAAAATCCTATACAGTGCACAGGATTGCTGGGGAGAACACAAATATTTGCTCACTCTTTCCTCACCCAGACCATGCCTAAGTGAATCAATTATGCATCACAAATACAGGTGCAACAAAAACTAAGTTTAGAAGGGGTTGGAGCTCTCCCAACACATCAAAGTAGCCTCTCACATCTGAGAAACAAATATCTCCCACTTGAGAAACAAGTACCTTCAGACTGGACATTCATCTACGAAACAAAGGAAGTCTTGCAGACAGGTTTTACGCAGCAGCACTGTAAAAATACCTGCTTGAAACTGTATTTGGCAAACAATCTAATGCTCCTCCTTTGAATAAAAGGGAGACATTCTTCCTGCTTTCCTTAGCTCTCTTTAAAACATAAATGTTTTAGTTTGGTGAGAAGCTGAGACCCAAAGTCACCTTAGTAAGGCTTCTTTTCTAGGATTAATCTGAATCCCACTCAGTTTGACTGAGAAGCAGTTGGGGTGTTATGTAAGAATATCTTCAGGTCTGTGCACATAATTATCATGGTTGAATAAGGTCTGAATTCATACCCAATGCTTGGTATTCCAAAATATTTTGATAGTGTTCCTCTCCTGGAAAAGGCAGAAGCCATTGCTAAACCTCTTGAGTTGTATGAGCCAGAGTAAGTATTTGGAGGAATAAAGTTTCAACAGAGAACAGGCAGAAAGAATCACTAGGTAACATTTTCCTTGTTTTGTATTTTATATAACACGCACAAATAGAGGAGGAATTTCTATCACTGTGTTTCTGCCAAAACCAGAACTGGTTTGATTTTGCTTGAGGAATTTAAGTAACATTTTGACAGAGTAACATACAGAACAGAGTTACTACTTGCCCAAGAAGACATGAACTTTGAGAAGGATTTTTTTTTTCTTTAATATACAGAATGAGTGAAGCAATGGAAACTGTTTCAAGCATGAGGGCTCGTCGTTATTCTTTCAAAAGAATATGAAGTGGAATTACTCACAGTAAGCTGACGAAGAGAGAAAACAATAATTGTAGGAAAAAAGGTCAGAGAAGACATGCAAAAAGTTGAAACTGATAACCACGAAGGTCCAAAAGCCCTTCAGCTGTGCAGCTGGCATGAGTGTGGTGGACAGCAGAGTCCGTGCTCCACAGACATACACACTTGCTACAGTTCCGCAGCTCTCCTTGCATTTGGATTACCTTTACATTTATGAATTTGAATTTAATTTTGAAACTGCTATGTGTCCAATATCGATTGACATAAACCAACTTGTGTGAAGGTGTGTTAAGTGATAAAATCAAACTACCTAGAGCTGGTGGGAAGACAAAAAGCCACAAAAATCTGAAATTACTTACCCTCACAGCGATTTTCAGTGACACGTCCTGAATGGTGACTAATGGAGGATAGAGACGACCTTCCTGTAAATTCTCATCTGTAACTTGTTGAGCTATAACCTGAAATAACACAAACATGTTTAACTTGACATGCAGATGCAGATGCAGCTTGATCAGACAGTGGTATTGTCTTTAGCAAAGAAACGTTTCCGCTTTGGCAAATCACACAGATACTGCTTAATCCACCTAGGCAGTGTTTTTTAGAACCACCCTTGGCATTAGGAGAAGCTACACAAGAATTAGAAATTTAGGGAGTTATGCCTTTTTCTCACTCAGACAAGAAAAGTTACTTAAGTCTTGAGTAAGTCCATGACACACATAAACTAGCAAATAGTTCATTGTGAGATATAAATTCCAGCCAACAGTTGCAGTTGGGTCAAAGACTTCTAGGATATTAAGAAGCACCTGACAGTTGTCAACTCAGCCTGTGCAGAGAACAGGACTGAAACCCTTAAGTGTAAAATGCTTTGAATTAAATTACTGGCAGCTGATATTTCTGCTATCATTAGCTACATTTTGTTTGTCTTTTGGGGACTTGAAATAGCTTTTCAGGGTGATCCAGATGTGGATAGAAGGAAAACTCTGCTCTGGGTAACATCTGGTGGAGCCACGTGTGACCTACCAAGAGCTTCTGAAAACACCAGGAAAGCCCAGGAAACACTGAGACTTGCAACTGACAACAAAGCCCAAAGAGAAAGGACGAAGTACACCTTTGAGGGAATTTTCTAGGAAAATACTTGAAACAAAGCACAAACAAAAATTCCTACAGTTCCTGTTGCATGTGGGTAATAGGACCTTGTACATATGCTTCTAAACAGCTAGGACTGCATCAAAACAGGTGTCTGGATGTCATTAATGCACCCTTTCCAGCAGAAGTAGGTAAATAGTTTGAACTAGAGTAGCTCCAGGTTCAAAGAGAAGTCAGTGTTCTCCTGTGCAATCTAACCAGAATGTTGGTAGCTGTCCTAGGTTTTTCCATTTGGAGTGAAAATGCTGACAAGAGCAATTGGCGATTACACTCTTGAGTATAACAAGTCAAAGAAAATTATTTGTTTACATTTAAACCTGATCTTGAGAAATACAGCAGAGAAAAACCCTCTAGGGGGAGCTAAGAGAATGTAAAATCCAGTTACTGCTCTCCATAACAGCAACCAGGTTATTTCAAAATGCTACACAGCCCTTTGATGAGCATCTGAATGTAAGGAGGCACTTACAACATGAGGTCCCTGATGTTAACAGCTTAAGAGGGCTCTGCAGGAAAGATGAAAGCTGAAGAAATCAACAACAGCAAGTTGCTCTTACTGTAACGCATCACTGAAAATAAAAGGTTCAGGAGTGGAGTACTTCTCTTTTGTGATTCTGTTTTTGATAGAAGGTAAGCCACAAAATATTTGGGCAGTGTTTGAAGTGGGAGAGGTAGCAAGATCAACTGTATCGATGCCATGCTGTTCCTTCAGACATACTCCTGTAACAGCACTGAAAACTATGCAAAAACATAAACCCGAGAATTTTCAAAGAGAATGATATCCTCTTCATGTGGTCTTTGAAAAACACTCCTTGAGAACATCAGATCAGTGGCAGAGGAAAAAATTATGAACCAACATTTAGTATTACTGAGAAAATACGACAGAAAATATAACTGTGCCAATGTATAAATCCAGAACATAACACCACTTTGAGCAGGGTGTGGTTTTTCTCCACATACTTCAAACAAGAATGGGGTAGAATCATGAGGGTGTATAGAGAATAACAAAGATGATAAAAAAATTATTTTTTTGATCAAGGAGATTAAAAAAAATAAAATAGACTTGGAAGAAAAAGAGAAGACTGAAAGGAAATGCAAAAGATAACTGAAGGTGAACATTTCTTATGGCACCATAGGGAAACCAAATCATCAAACAGCAGAAAATAGTGAGAGTTTCTTTTTCCACAGGACGCATAATTAAATTGTGATACTAATTGCCAAAAGATGTTCAAATGTATAAACACATTTTAAAAGCCACTAGGCTCATTTATAAAGGAGAAATCCATACAGGGATAAAACATCCAGCACAGGAAGGCCATACAGTAAAGGCTGCCAGAATCTGAGAAGCCATTTCAGCAGAAGGATCACTGTATTTCTCCCTTATTTATCCTCTTTTCCTCAGCTTGTTAGTGATTGCTTTAACAGGAAGATACCAAGCTGTTTGGACCTTAGGTCCAACCCAGTATGGCTATTTTCATGTTTTAAATTTTAATTAATTCAAATTTTAAATAGAAAAATTAGCTAAGCATTATTGCAGAACCTAAAAGCAAGGCAACCAAGACAAGACAAACGGCATAAAGCAAGTGGGGGCAACTTGGATTTTGGAGGACATATTCTCCATAATGGAAAGATTTTGTAGGATTATTTCTGAACTAAACTGCAGGTCACACATGCAAGACTATTTCACTAGTTCGTAATTCTCTGCCTCTTTTGTTGTGTTTTGTAGGACTTAAAAGAACAGGCAACATCCCCTGTCATCACGGAACAACTGCCTGCAGTTAAGAGGTATTGCTGCTTACAGTACCTTAGATTTATCATCCAAAGTCAAAGTTACATTCTATTTTACTTGGCAGGAAGAAAAGAACACTGAAGTAGAATCTGTTGTAGTTACAATAACTAATTATTTGTGACTTCTATCAGATTTAATTGGAGGGGTGGCAAAGCAAGAAGCAGGAGGTGCAGGCATGTGGTTTGGGCTGCTTACTTTTTTAAGTTCTTTTTTTCAGGTAAGCTACCTCTACAATCTAAGAAGGTCCCTCTACCCAACAAATACATGGGTTGTGTGCTTTAAATTTTGCAGCATCTTGAGTGGTTCCATTTCAAATGGAGAATACTAAGCACTATTCTAAAATCCCCATGAAACTATTCTGATTTTATCCTTCCATTAAAAAAGCCAACAAAATAAAACAGTAAGAGTACTTTTGCTTTTGCTTCGTAGTGTAATTATTCAGCTAAGGGCCTACACAGCCCTGCCAGCCTTCACACCCGACGCTTCCTCTGGCAAAGACTCCTCTGGCATCCATCAGCTTTGCTCAGTTGCTGTGCTCAGCTCACCCAAGCCCCACAGCCCCTCACACGTAAGAAGACCAGATGTGAAAGCCCTGAGCTGCAAGCAGTAAAGGGAGCAGCTACCCAGGGATCCTGCCGCCAAGAGAACCTTCTATGCAAGACAGAACCCACATTCTTATTTGTCAAACTTTTCTAGGGATTTAACAAGGGGAAGGCAACTGTACAGCAAAACCTTTACCGAAGAGTCAGGAGAAAACATCTACCTCAAGTGGGAATTTAAAAGCTTCCTCACAATTTCTGATACTATTCTACTTCCCTGTTAGACGCCTTTGTTCAGAACTGATTTTTTTCTGAGTTTTTAGACTGTCACATGAAACACAGTTCAATCCACACATGTGCCACCTTTCGTCATCAGCTCTCACTATATAGGAACCACTTCACACTAACCAAAATGAAGCAACTTCTACAATGAAGTAAGACAACTCTAACACAGCAGTTTAGACCAGGAAGTGAGGATCACCATATCCAACTGAAATTACAGGGGAGGATTTAAAGGGAAGATATAATTATCCAAAGGCTTAGAAGATGGATCATTGCCCTTCTAAGATGGTTAAAGCCAGTGGAGACAGGCTGGGCATTTTACTAATTTTAAAGATGGAAATTGTGAATGTCTTTCTTACAGAGGCCAGGCTGTTAGCAAACCTCTTTTAAGATGCCATAGCATGCACCTTAAAAAACCTTTCAAAGTCCAACAAGGACTTTTAAAAATGACTTGTTCAAATACAGTTTATAAAGAACAATATACCTTGCAAATAAAGGCCTTACACAGAAAGCAGTATTTTTACAGTTTTAAAGTTTAGCTCTTCCTGTTTAATTGTTCATTAATACTAAGTCACTAAATTAAGGAATTTAAATAATTTTGAGTACAGTACCTCAGCAGTTGTGAGGAATACATCCTCATCAATATGTCTCATTCCACATGAAATAACACCAAGGGCAACTCCTGGGAACACATACGAATTGTTACCCTGACCAGGATAGAGAGTTTTTCCACTTGGAAGAGTGACAGGATCAAAAGGACTTCCACTTGCAAAAATGCCACGTCCCTAATTTGTAAGAATAAAAAGAAAGCAAGTTAATTGAGAGATTGCTGTTGAAATATTTCACACATCCTTTCAGATATCCACCACTGTGGAAGCTGGGTTGCATCTGTTTAGCATCTCTTCTGAGAGGGTGTTAGAGCTATTTGCCTGAATACGTCTCAAGAACATCAGAATGCTGATCCTTGAGATCACTGGTGATTCTCTGTGGCTCTCTAATCCCATCTGTACAATTTAGAAGGAGAGAAACTGAAGCCAGCATTCATTATTCCCTTTGTGCATCCATGCCAGAAGAAGGTACATGGGAAGCAGGTATGCATCCAGAGTTGTAAAACTCAGAGTGGGTAATACTGCTATGGTAGCAACAGGTGATGCTACTGGACTTTTTTCCCAATAGTGTCCCAATAGACACTGAGGCAACTAAATATTGCCCTTTTGGATGGGGAGATTTCTCAGGAGCTCTGGGCAGGCAGAGCTCTCTTTTCTTCCCAATCCCCCACTTCAGGCCCTTGAGCCCATTCCACAGCTCAAGAGAATGACAGAGGCGCAAGCTCTGTCCCAGGAACATCATCCCATAGAGCAACAGCAGAAATCAGAGTGGAACCTCCTCTGCCAGGACCTTGGGGATCCCCTCTTTGTAACATACTGAGTAGGGTGAGGGCACCAACTCAGATACCTGCCAGTGCTGATAAACCTGTAGAATGTTTCCCAGCAGATTTCTGGGTAATGCCAGGTAGGATTGTGGCTGGCAGGGCCCAGGCATCATGCCCAGGTTGGTTCAGGTAGGCAGTGAGAAGAGCCAGTCTGTTTGGGGGAATCAAGAGAATTTAGCTATTTGGGTACAGGTTACAGCATAGCACTGTCCTGAGGACAAAGAGAGATCTGGCTCTAACTTGGTTTAGGTTGTAGCTCATGTGGGAGTGACACTGCACAGCTCTGCGCCCGCAGCCCAAAGGCACCTGGCTCCTGCCTCTCTGGGGAGGGAGCACCCTCGAATTTAAGCAGTGAATTTAGGTCGGGAAGAAAAGCCAGCCTTTATTTATGCTAGCACTGCTAAAGTGATAAATATCACTGTTAAATACTTCAGAGGCACTTTGTATCAGAAATATCTATGCTTGTTTTAGAGAATTGGAAACGTGCATTTTTAAATAGGCCATTGTTGCTATTCAGCTCTTTAGAAGAATATTCTGTTTGGTTTGGTGTCATGCACTATAATCCTGGCCTGCTTATTATATGCTTTGGTGACAGATCAAATACTTCAGAGTGTCTTTTGCTCTGTTTACCACATGTGGTTACCCACTACAACCAACCCTTCATGTAGGCTGCTTCCCTGGCTCCTGCACTGTGCTATAACTGCATCTGTGCTGTGGGGAATGGACATGCTAAATTTGTCTTTTAAACACTGAGAAGCTGTCATTCAAAATGCCCAGTATTTGACAAGAAATCCAAGTACATCCACTGTGAAACACATACAGTCAGATATGAATACATTTTAAATTCTAGGCTGAATTACAGAATAATGTGCTTATCAGTACCTCTATAATAAATAAGCAAGCACAGTTCTCTTAATTTTCACCTATGTGTATGTAATAGAAAACTTTGTAAGAAGAGTAAATTACCCCAGTTCTCAATACAGAATTATTTTAAAGATTCTGTTTCATGTATTGAAATGTGTTCTTAGCCTATAGAGTATTTAAGAAATCTCAAATGAAAAGCATGCCACTGTGTGTATATATTACAGAAAATGATACAGTTCAAAAACAGACATAATGCTTTAATGATTGATGGTGACTGATGCTTTGGTTATAATAAAGATTATGAGTGTTGCCTGACACCAATAAAAGCTATGAAATGTTTTTATGAGAGTGCAGTAAAATTGTCTTGATAAAATCTGAAAAATCTGTTACTTAATTTAACTCACTTTATCTATGCACAGAGACATTATTAGTACTTGCTACTCCACCCTCTGTCTTCCTCACTTTTTAGATTTAATTTCAGATTTACTTTTCATTACTTAAACTAGAAAGATGTTAATCTTTGGTTACCTCTGTGTATTTGTAGCACTGCTCAGCAGTGCATTCTGCTTTGCTGGTGGGATTGCTGAGAGCAAAAATTATAGGATGTTTGTTTAGAGCAGCCATATCCTGAAGAATTTGTGTAGTAAAAGCACCACCAATTGCAGCAACTCCTAAATAAGAAAAATACACACATATTAAGCAGACAAATGAAATTAGTTCAAGGCAAGACATGCATGTCACTTGTAAAAGAACAGAGCTCCTTTTACTGTCTCTCTCCCTCTTTAAAATGGAAGTTCAACATTTTTGCTAACATGTGGTTAAAATAAAGTTTTTTATAAAAGATTTTGCAATAGTGAAACTTCCGTATTATCCCTAGCATAAGGCAGAACCTATTCACCCCTCATGATCTGGTGAATTTCTCCTTTCCCTTTTCTCAGGCCCTTTGTGTAAAATATAAATGTATCACCTAACCTGCAGCTAAGTCCAGTATGGACTAGATAGATGAAACCCTGGGTCCTAAGATTTTATGCAACAGACTGGATAGTTTCTCCCAAATCCAGTGTGTCAGATTTCAGTTTCTTCTGACATGATAAGTAAAGTCTCTGCCTTCTACATCTGAGCTGAGCTGACAACTAATCTCAGTTTTGAGTTTAAGCCTTCCCTGACAGCAATATTTTTTTTTAATGCATCCCTTTTCATTGCACCAGAAATGCTTTTCTATTCCCCATACTGTCCACATTTATAAATGCTTTTCATAGGAACTGAATGCCACTCTGGCAGCATGAAATCATTTAACTGAGGTTGCACTCTGCTGCATTGCGGACTTGTAGCCAGCACTTAGATTTTGCACCTCAGACAATTCACAACCGAAGAGGGGGGTGTGTGATGTTTCTGAGATGCCAAGTACACCCATGTTTCTGACTAATCTACAGGAGCTGGGAATTCAAGGATATCCACACCTTCAGTGAAAATAAACAGATAAACAGATCTTGTAGTAAAACTAAAGATTTTTTTTTACCGGAGGCCCCTCTCATCTGGCTTGGAGAGAGAGTAGCCTCCTTCTTCCTCAGAGACCCCAGTGTCTGACACCCCATTCTGCTTTCCACACAGCATCTGAGTTTCAAAAGCAGGAAAAAGAGCTGGTTTTCCCTCTCTTGGGGGACTGGAAATGGATTAAAACCCAAGCTGGAACTTGGGCCTTTCTCAGGTCAGTACTGTAATGTCTTGTCACTGATACTCAAATGAGCATCCTGACAGTGCCCAGTCTAAGAGGACAGCTTGGTATCTGCCTGAGGAGAGCACAAGGTCCTTGGAGGGAGGTGAGAGGGGCCCTCACCACCCAGAGCTGGCTTGAAGGTCGTGCTTCAGGACTAACATTTCTTTAAGGCATCTCAGTATTTTCTGACTGATTCAACATGGAGCATGGTGTATCTGTCACATACTATTATTTTTTGCAACTCTAAGCTCTCTGTACTTCACCTTCTATGAAGGGACAAGGATGCTTATATGCAAAAGCTCTTACAGACCAGCTGAGCCACTCAGTGTTTGACAAACAGTTGTATAAGAGCCTGTTATACACCTTAGTGTCTGGTTAAATTTTCAGTTGCCAAGTGTTTAATATCTTCTAAAACTGCTTCTGGACAGCCAACAGTAAGAATGACAACTATCTTCAGATTTAAAGTTAAAACAAAATGCTCATTGGCTATTTATTTCTTTTCTTTTCTTTTTTTTTTTTCATTGCAGTTTCTTAGGCTGGGTCAAACTAAATTAAGGCTTTTCCTTGAGCCATTGCAGGCAATGAAATGTGTATGAGGATTTGCTCAGACAGAGCTATGTAAAACAGTGGGAGAAGGACTATCAGCCTATTTTCCCATGACTCCTGCTACTCCAAGGAACATACTGAATGTCTAGTCACTCAAACCAAAAATCCCCAATATTAGTTTCTATTACTGTTTCTGATGGAAGAGCATTATACAGAACTGATAAATGAAAGTGACCTTGAGGGAGAGTCATATAGGGTTATATATAAAAATGATACACAGAAAACTCCCATATTTCATGACAGCAAATCTTCCCTAAGCATCCACACACCTTTACTGGATAAATATTAATTCATTCTATTCTTCTGTCCCTCTACCTTTTTCAGCCTTGTAGTCTACTATTCTCTAATTCTCTAGACCACTTGGCCTCCTCTTGCAGTCGTATCTTCATGTAGCACAGGAAAAGAAACACTTCATTTACCTCACTGATGATCACTGGCAAAAGCAGATTTTACTGACACAAGGACCATGTGGTCTAGGCATAGTCAAAAAGGTAGCTGTTAAAACGTGGGGTAATTTTCACTGTGGCATTTCTGTTTTTCTAGCACCTGATGAATGACTTTACTAGACAAATAGATTAATCCTGAAGTCTTACTTATTAAAAAAAAACCAAGGGTACTTGCAGTTCATTCCTGAAACTGTCACTAAAATGCAATAATCAAAATACAGAGAGCTGAGCAATCCGTTACTGAGATCACAATCCTTCGGCTTTTACAACAGAAAAAGTGTTCATAAAATCTGCATTTTGGTCTGCATAAAGGACTGCTGGCTAAGGACCTAAATGTGAGCAAAAAGAAGACTCAGATACAGCACCCTCATGTTTGCACAGCTTTACATGAGCTTAGGTCAGTTTTCTCACTCTAAGTCTGAGGTTATTTATATTACACCCTTCACATTAAATCAGAAGTAATTTAGGAGGGTGGTAAGGTCCTCCATCAGACGTCTGAACTCAATTGGATTCTCTCCCCTGCAAAATGGATGGCTCAGAATGAAAGCAGTGTTACATGCTTGGGTAGTTACTGTTTGTTCAGTTGCTTAATAGAGTCCATTATGCACCCAGTGTTTTCTGGAAACACACAAAGGTAAACTCTGTTCAGAGGAACTTGATCTTGTCTTCAGACAAAGCCACACCCCCATTTTTTTTAACAAAGAATAAGGTCATTGCTTTAAAGTCAAAGAAATTACCTATTAGCACGGACGGTTTTATATCTTTAACAATATCTTCTAGATTTTTCATTTCACCATGTTCGTGGGCAAAACGCTGTTTCTCAGGTGTTAATGAGGCACGCCCCTGAGTAAGGAACAACAAGAAAAATACATTTAAGTTTAATGGAACCTAATATCCCGGGATAATCAGTTTACAAAGTACTTGGTTTCACGCATTCTATTTTCATTTCTACTTTTGCATTTATCATATCAGTCAAAGTTACACTGCATACAGCTAACATGCTTAGGATAATTCAGGACTAATCTATTTGTCTAAGCATTAGATAAATTCAGTAACTGTACTTCAAATCGAAAATAGCTGTAGAACACCACGGTATTAACATCTATTTGAGTAATTATATGAGATTTGTAACTTAGCAAAGTAAAAATAGTTTCTCCTAGCTTTTTCAGCTTTGCTCTTGTCTAAAAGTATGGAGACTACATGGTGTGACTATTTAGACTATATGGGAGCCTACATTTTTCTTCACATTTTTCATATTTAAGTCATTCATTATTAAGGATGGAATAAAAATAATTCTAACCAAATGTCTGGTGCACCGTTTTTGCGTTAATAAAATTGACTCTGCTGTGAAAAAACTTTTGCCCTGATCTCTACTGACAATTTCCATCCTATGATGCCCAACAAGGTTTCCGAATGGAATATGATGGATGCAGGAGAAAGGGCTATAGAGTATCACTGACACTGACTTGGGCTGCAAAGTGGGTTAGAGCTCAGTGTAAGTAACATGGAGTGCGGGGTGAGAACGGGCCAGAATTTGTGAAAATTCTGTTAGTTGTCTAAATATGCAGAGCTCTGTCTGTACACAGACATCTGAAAATTTCAGCAGAAAAGTTTAAAATGCACACACCTCCACCCCTTGTTTTAGTCTCGTGCCTGCAGAAAACATCACTGCAAAGGCACTTTTCAAACACAAGTCTAGGAGATGGTTCCAGCCCCTAAAACATCTTAACAATTTCAGACAGAAAGAAGCAGATATAACAGATACATGGGGAAGTACATGAGGAACATTGAATGCTAAATGTAATTCTGACCAAATAGCCAGAATAGATATGTACTGTCTGCCCAGCCACACCTTTTACAACTGATAAGATCAAAGTTTCCTTGATCCTAGCAAGTTTATTAAGACTACACTGAAGTATTGGAATAGAATTCATTCCACGATTCCCCCAAAAGTCTATGAATTTGAAAATTTCGGCTCAACTTAGGCCTGCACACACCATCAGACATAAGCCATGAACAAAACTGAGAAAGCTGATGCTTCATTTCAGACCCCAGTTCTGCAGCGTGGCAGCATGTGGCTGTGCCAGTCCCAACACTGAAGCTCCTCTGCTGGTCCTGGGACAGCCACTGCAAGAGCTGGTGGGCAGAAGAAGAGGCTGTTTCTCATTTCCAGCTGCAAGGAAAGAGCTTCCACCCCAAGGGTGCCGCGGGAAGCTGCAGGAGGCTGCTATGTGGTCAGGGCTGACTGAGCTGCTCTGCCCCACAGCATGCCAGCTTCTTTTGGCTCACCAGCGATTACAGGGCATTTCCAGAAATCTCTTTTCTACACATTTTTATGTCTGGATGGGCTTATGCAGGTCTTAAGTGTTCTCCAAGAGTGATTAGCACAGAAATACTGAGGTATGGGCACTTGGTTTCCTTTGTGGATAAACTGTGAAATTTTCAGCCCTGAGGGAATGCTGCAGTATTAATAATTTTTGGCATATTCATGCCTGAATCATCCCACCATCATATGCATTTTGCAGTCTGCCATTTCCCAGCCTCCCAGCAGATGTCCCCACAGTCTGCACACATACTTCAGACCCATCTCATTTTAAAGCAGGAATTTTCCTTAACATTTTCAAGGGAAAAATGTGAAGCTCTCTTTTTAGTCAGCACAGAAAAAGAAACCCCAACATTTATGACTTTCAGAAAAAAAGCTTGTTGCTAGGATTAACTCAAAATACTATAATAAAAGCCACTTCTCATTCTAATCTGCTGGTTGGTTGGAATTGAAATGCTTGGTGGAGCCTCAGCTGGAGGCAGGTTTGCTGGGGAGCCAGGAGTGTGTGCCCTGGGCCACCATCCAGTCCCAGGCTGCTTCTTTGGATGGTGCCTCAATGGCTCATCATGCTGCTGCTGAGGAGGCCAGTTTTCCATTTGACCTTAGAACCCAACCTCTAGGAGACTGCCTTGGGCTACCAAGGAAAAAGAAATCTCCTCCAAGGGCTGTGACCAGCTCGCTCCTCAGGCTCTGGCAGCCTGGTAGTTCTGAGCCCCCACAGGATCTGCAGATCTGGACAGATTGCTCAGGAAAGGTGACCTTTGATTTTTTCCCACAGTACATAATAGCCAAGAGATCAGGCTGACATCTTAGTCCATAAAAGTGTTGATAATCTTTCATTTTCAGTTTTAGTGAAAACAAATAACCAAAATCCTTCATGAAGCAGATTTAGTTCTTTATACAGTTTTACACTTGACTGGCTTTTGAGGAGGTGTTAAAACGCTTATTGATGAAACACCAAGGATTCAAAGTCCTGACACTGACAATGATCTCTCATTTAACTAGCTACAAAGGAGTACTCAAGCAGTAAGGATGTGATCCACTGCACCGTTTTTCAGGCTGCTAGCTAGACTAGTGCTAGCCAGATGGGTCAGCTCAGGTCAGATTCACTTCTGCCTTATCCTAATTTCTATCTGCTCTAAATTTCACACATGATATTCTAAAAAAAAAAAATAAATAAACAAACAAACAAAAAACCCAAGGCAAGTAAAAACCCAAACAATTTAAAATTTACTTATTTATTCAGCTTTGGTCTGAATTAGTTTGATCCCCTTAGCATAGAGCATGTCTCCAAGTAAATATTTTTCTAGCATATTAACTAAGAATGAAATATTAAATTATGTGGCTTAGCAAAAATAACAACAGCTATGTGCATAGATATTTTTGCTTGGAAAATGCTTATGAAAGAAATTGTACGGTTAGGTTGGGTTTTTTTGTAATAAATATTTTAAAATAAATTAGAATCATAGAATGGTTTGGGTTGGAGGGGACCTTAAAGATCATCTCATTCCACCCAGCCTGCCATGGGCAAGGACACCTTTCGCTAGACCAGGCTGCTCAAAGCCCCATCCAACCTGGCCTTGAACACTTTCAGGGATGGGGCATCCACAATTTCTCTGGGTAACCTGTTCCAATGTCTCACCACCTTCACTGTAAAAAAATTTCTTCCTAGTTTCTAATCTGAATTGGCCCTCTTTCAATTTAAAGCTGTAATCCCTTGTATCACTCCATGCCCCTGTAAAAAGTCCTTCTCCGGCTTTCTTATAGGCCCCTTTGGGTACTGGAAGGCTGATAGAAGGTCTCCTGGGGCCTTCTGTTTTTCAGGCTGAACAATCCCAATTCTCAGCCTTGCCTCATAGGAGAGGTGTCAGAAACGTATTTTAATTGCTAATTCAGTGATCTAAAGGAGCTACATAACAGCTCCCTAAACTCTCCAAGATTTCAAGATTTCAAGATTTCATGAGATTGATTTGATTACAAAACTTCAGTAGTTTAGAGGCCAGTGCTTTAGACAGTATCTTTTTTTCTCCACAAACTGACAAATTATCAATTCTGCTCTCCACCAAGTAGAAAGGTGGCAGCAAGAGCACAACTAACTTTCCTCTGTGCCCTGCCAACAGGACAAGCAAGGGCTTGCAGGAAGGAAGAAGCAATTCAGTTTTGTGTATCTTCCTTAAAATAAGGGGTTGCCAGGCCATTTAGTACAAGCTTCCAGACATTCATCCCTGAATGCCTATAGCTGGAATAAGAAATCGCTAAGTTTTGTCAGCCAGCAGAAAGAAGAGGATGGAGCCAAAATGCAGAAGTCTCAGTTCTGGATTTGCGTGGTTTGCTGTCTTGTCTCCTTCCTGACACTGGAGAGATGCAAAGTGGCTGGACCTGTCAGTGTTGAGCTGCTCTGACTAAAACATCTTCCAGAAGCACAGAGCCCGTCTTCTGACATTTCCATTTCCAGCCCTGGCTTAGCCAGCTTTTGTACTGTGGCTGCTGGGAAAGGAGCTGTAAAGGATCAACACAACGCAGCATAAATCAGAAATTGCTCTGGTCTGCCTGCATCTCCATAATCCTAAAATACTAACATGGCACAGAGCTTACTGATATTTCCCTTCTTCCTCTAATAAGAAAAAGAAAAAATGTAAAATACCCCAAACTTTTAAGAGTTTGAATGATCTCTGAGATTCTGTGTATGAAGCTCTGAGTGTTTTAAGTAGAAACATCATCTTCAGTCACATTCAGATGTGTCTTTTAAGTCCACTGTCTTTGTCTTTCAGCATTATTAAAAACTCATTCAGTCAATGAAAAGGGCTCAGAAAAACTAGCAGTTTAAAGACCTTTGCAGTACACCAAACCTCTGTACAGTCTCATTGCTTCACTGAAGGACTTCACTGCTCACCACACAGTGAAGGGATTTTTTTGAGAGATTTTTTCCAGGAGCTCCTATCAAAGGATGTTATTGCACTGCTGTTCAAGTAGCTGTATGAAGACTCCTCTAGGCCAGACATCAGCTGTCTATTAAAGTATAACATATATAGATGCACATAAAGATACATGTCTCTCTCCGGCATCAAGGGACACCACCCAAATCCAAATAGAAAGTCTTTCACCCTAAAATCCACAGACAAACCAAGAGATTTAATGTGATACCTGTGCAGCTATTTAGAGGAAGGCAAAGTGAGAAAAAGAGGCTATATATTCTTGCTCTTACTTCCCAAATGTATTCATCATCCCAAGAAAGAAATAAAAAAAGCATCAGGATTATTTCCTTATAATTTGCAATGCTACATAATCTTGTATGTTTCTCTTATCTTTTATAGAATAAGTAATTTGCCTGGGGCATTATAATAAGTTTGCTTGAATTGAAAAACAAACAAACAAAGCAGAAAATAAAAACAGCCAACCAAAATAAAAACTAATGTACCACAAAGAAAATCATAGAATCTTTAATGGAAAATTAGGCTGCCTGAATAAACTATACAATACACTTTCACTAGAATACTGAAGGTTGAGGATATAAATAACACTCAAAAAGATTAATGAACCTTAAGTCCAAAGACTAGGTGAAAATGCCAGAAATTACTTTGTAATTTTTTGGAAAAGTATTGCCTCTATCACAGTATAATTCTATACCAAGAAACCTTTGGGTTATTTTGGATTTGAACAGAAGAGAACAAAGCAGCCTGAAAACAGATATATTAGAAGTCACCATGGTATCTGAGATGGAAAGTAATATGAACTAAATTCTTTATTAGCAAATGAATTACAAAGGTGGACTGTGTTAAAACAGCAGATGAAGTACAGAGATAAAGAAACAATAGCAGCATTCTCTGATTGTGACATTATGTATGAAAGATGTTGGCAATCCTAAAACGTCTCTATTCCTTAATGGGTCAGAGTCACTGGTATTATATTTTATTATTACAAAACACAGTCACGTGAACATCAGGACCTTTCAACTGAAGGAGCAAAAGGAAGTAACTGGACTCAGTAGTTAACAGTTTTATGAAATAATTGCTTGTATGCTGGAATTGAAATGAAAGCAGTTCATAGGGAGCAGTTTCAGGGAGGGTTCTGAAGTTTTTAGTTTAAGGGTCTGATCAACAGGGATCAGGTTTCAAGCAAATGTACATCACAGTTTTCACAGAAAGTTACTCTTATCGTCATATTATAGCCAAATTGAGGCTCAGATAACAAACAAAAATGACCCATCAATAAAAGCCTGAGAATTTTCATAGAAAACAGCTGTAAAAACAGGAGAGCAGACTGCACAGCAGACATCTATATGGGAAATTAGCAAACGGGAGGCAAACCTTACAAATACCACCAATGTCCGGCCTTAATGCCATGGCCTGTTTGAGCTGGTTCTGTCGGGGCTGCCCCACGAACCAGGGCTGACGAGCAGAGCAGCTCTGTGCCAGCGAGGAGAGAGAGGCAGGGCTGGAAGCTCTCCAAGAACTTCTCTTTCCATCAGCTGGGAGGCAGCTGCGAATAAGGCAGAGTACCCTGATGACTGCACTGTCCCACATTCGAGGCAGTGCTGGCACTCGTCCTGTCTCACAACCAGGGAGGCACAAATCTATTTATATAAACACTTGCCTCCATTTCACTGTGTCAGCTGTGGCTTATTTAAACAAGAGATCAGGGATCAGTACACAGATAAATTAATAAAATATTTTGAGGTTCTTAAATACTGAAGACATGAGAACCACAGAAGACATGAGAACTGGAGACCAGGGAGCAAAGCAGTCCATTAGTAAGCTGAGTACTTCCAACTGCAAATGTTTGGGTTTTACTTGCATTTTTCCAGTGAGTTCCCTACTGCAGAGTTAGGAGTAAAACAAACAAAAAGTGGTGAAAAAGGAAAGTGGTTAAGAATCATGGGAGAAGGTGGTGATGCACCACCCTTTTGGGAGATGGTCTCCACATGGCTTTTTATCTGTTTCATCACAAGTAAATGCATAGTCTAAAGGTTGTTGAGAGCTCTAGGCAGGGACTACAGTAGGACTCCATGGGGAGGTCCCAGAATCATGAAAGGGATGGGACAGGAAGGGCACAGAGAGTGGGCTGGGAGGGGACAGGCCAGGCTCCTCCCTAACCAGAACTCCAGAACAGCATCGGGCACAAGAAGTCACAAAATGCAAAATAAAAAGGTGGAGGTATGGACATGGACTCACTGGGCAGGGGTTGACTGAAGTCCAAGGGCCTGCAGGTGACAGGCACTCCTGTGCCACCTCATTTAGGAACCAAAAAGCAGAGACATGCAAGCCCTCCCAAAACCCTGTACTGAGACTCTAATTATAAAGTGACAGTGCCTCCTGATCAGGCCCATCACCTAACACCTAAAGGTGAAGAAAGTACATTAAAACCAAACCAGGCAACTTGGGCACACAACTAAGGAACAGTTTGTTGCCAACTATGTGAAAAAAACACAACATTTTGAGGAGACAATGTCATAATAGTTGACAGAAAAACATACAATTAAGGGAAGATATACAGTTCTGGTGTTGACTTTAAAACACACTGTTAGAAAACCAGGGCTGTTAAAGTTCTGTAAAATTTATAAAGTACCCTTTCCATGTAAACAAGCATACACAGTTAATAGGTTAACAAGGTTAACAGGCAGGACAAAATTTATAAAGGCAATTATTTGAAGAAGGTAAGATCTGAGAACCAGAGCAAGTCACAAATCCACAAAACAGCAGAAAACTGAGCAAACCAGTAATTAATTTCAGTAATAGAGTATGAGAGAAAGAAATTATCGACTGCCCAAATTAGGTCCCCATCTCATCGGTACACCTAATGCACACAGTGTCAAAGAGTTACATGCCAACAAAGGCAACGGGTTTTGGTGGTGTCTCTTTTAGAGAAACACCCCACCAATCACCCTTTTGCCTTGTCCTCACTTGTTTTCATACATTACTCACTGAGCATGAGTAATGCCATGAGCATTCAGAGACAAATCAATGTTTCCTTTTTGCAAAACTCGTACTTGATATAGAACATGGTAAATGTGAGATGAAAGTGCACAGATTAATTCCCCAGACATCAGAAAACCTGATGAAGCAAACAAGGATTGCTTTTCTGGGATGTTACATGAGGAAAATAAGGCAGAAACTGCTTTGAGTGATTGTGGCACCTTGGAGATTCCCAAGGCATTGCATCTTTGTTAAAATATAAATCATTTTTTTTTGGCTCAAAGAGTCCCAGCCAGTTGCAGTCAGCCATAAAAGAACTGATCAAGAACAGAAGTGTCAGAATAATTGACTGTTGATAAAAAGAAAGCTAGAAATAATTAAAAGCTAGCAGAACTGGCAGACAGTGGAATATAAAAGCTAAAATTAAAACCATTATCAAATTCTTACCTAGAATGAAATGGAAACTTTTTAGAAGAGCGATTATTGATAAAATTTTTTAAAAAATCAGTAACTGACAGTCTGGATGGGATTCAGTTCAATATTACCATAGTTCATAGTGAGCTCTGAAGATTCTTTCACTTGTTATATGAGTCTGCTGTCTCTAATAGGAGCAACGATACAGCACTGAAATTCTGGTATCATTCTCAAATGTCCCACTTTCTCTTCCATCATTCTCTAAGCAAAGACTGAACCATGCATGTACCCAGCTTTGGCCAAATCATGAACTTTAATCAGGGTCATATCCAATGCCAATTAATTGGTTGTGAGAATCTTTTGCAAATAAGATTTCCAGGGATAATGAAATGGGGGAAGGAGGATGAAAAATGGAATCCTTTTATGGGCTTATCTACAAGTTTACCTGGTTACCTCCATTATAATTAATCAGGACTACAGAAATTGTTAGTTTTGGGATCTATTTCAGTCTTCCCCTTAGAAAGATCAATACTCTGAGGCCTTCAGCTATCAGTGAATATTCTTGTGCTTGTCGTAAAGGGGATAAGATCACACATCTAATGGACATCTAAAATACAAATCACCCGACTAGACACAAGTATTATTACTGTGTTGAACCAGAAAGAACAGAGTGCAAAACTGTCAAAAGAAACATTCCTCCAATGTGACATACTCTTTAAAATGAAGGATGACATTCATCCCTGTGCAAAGGAATAACTTTTGTGCGCTAGAGATTATGCGGTGTACAAAAATGTAATGCTGCCTTGCAAATTACAGACAAACTTCACTGCAAGAGAAGCATGTTTGGCAGCCCAGGAATGTTCCCTGTCCATCCTCAGCACAGGAGCAGCCATCCTTGGCAGAGGACAGGGGGGAGTTTCTGCTAAATCCATTTAAATATTAAAAATGCCTTATTATCTGTATCATACTCCTAGGAAATTCCAAGAACCCTCTTGCCTATCACCCTACCCTGTTTTTGGTATCGCCTTAGAAAACAAAACAAAAAAGCAATAAAAGCCTTTCCAGCACATTACTGAAATGCTCAGACAATGGTGAACCTCATGAATATCCCAACATTATCACATTCTGCCTCTTCTCTGCCTCTTCAACTAGTTGACACAAAAGAGTTTACCATCTCTAAAGTCCATCAACTAAGATTTGGCTACTAATACAGCTAAACATGACACTATGGCAGCTTTAAAGAAGACACAAAACGTGTTCACCACACATCACCCATTTATGTAATCTGTGTGATTAGCAGAAGAAAAAGGGAACACTGAGAATATGGGAATGGAATGTGGGAGACATTACCCACCAATATGTTTATGTAGGTAAATATTTATTCATCAGACAGACTGTGATTGTGGGATAATTCAGAAACTCAAAACTAAAGATGAGTCCCAGCTGATTATGTATAATCTTCAAGTACACAAAGCAACTTGAGTGCAAAAGCAACGTCAAAGTGTCTTTTAATTCAATATTAAAATTTCCATTTGAATGCACTGGGATACTCGAGACGGTAAGTTTCAAAAAGTCACACAGTTTAAGTGGCAAAATTCTAATGATAGTATTATCTGTAAAACTTCCTCACCTACCTTTGGAAAAAAATTAGTTTCAAAAGGTGAAAGCATTCTGAACAAACTTTAAAAGACCAAACAACAACCCCAAACTGGTCTCTACAACACTGTAAGTTCTCTAGAAGGAATTACAGAACATAACTATGGACAGTATAACAAATACAGCCTCCATCACCAGCTCTTTTACCACAACATAGCAGAAAAGTTGGTCATCAGGCTTGGTTTAATGAAAACAGATGGTTCCCATGGGGGGAAAATAAAATTAACAGGAGAATGAAAACACAGCTGCATTTGAACTAAAATTAAAAAGCCACAAAGGAAAAATTCAGCAACAAAACCCTGATAAGTGACTTCGTGGCAGCTTTTGAGGGTGGGGGAAGAAGAAAAAAGGTGGAAACTGCAGCCAGGTCAACGACAGTTCCAGGTTATTTTTCTTTGGATAGAACTGGTTGAAATTCTAGCAGAAAGTAGATGAAAAGAGAAACAATGTTTAAATCTATAATCACACATCGCAAAATTAATGATCAAAGGCCAGCATAGAATATAAATGATGTTAAAATTAGTTTAGCTGGACAAAGTAATTGCTGAGTCTTCAGCAATTCTGTTATTTCTCATACTGCTAAAGCAACAGATCAGAATATTTCTAGTACTGAAAATGTCTCCCTGCTTCATGTAAAACTCTTTTGATCAAGCAGGTTTTGGTGAGGCAAATTTTAAGGGACTCTTATTGAAAAGGTTTCCATCGATACATGTCCTCAGCAGTAAGAAATAAGCATCAATTTAGTTTATGCAAAATTTGATTAACTGGTGACCTATGCTCCAATCTTGGCAATTCTTACCTTTGCAATAAGGAAAAGGTTTGTAATAATAGAGTTCTGATTTTACCTTGTTCTCATCAATCTTCCTCATCTGATTTCTCTTATCTCATTTCTAAGAGTTTGGAAAGTCCTTCAAGCCTTGCAGCACTTTTCTGCAATCAGCTAAAGCCAAATTAATTTCCTAAGTGGACCTAAATCACAGCATTCTCAGGCCAGAAAAAGGAACCAGGAATACCTTAATTATTTACTCACTGTATATGTAACTTCCCAGCAGTTAAACCTCAAGCCTCTTAAAGCTTACATTGTACATTCTTTCTCTGGGGGGAGGGTATTTTTTTTTTTTTAACTTTTCAGGGGGGAACATTTTTCTGCAGAAGAAAGCCAAGAGAGGACTTGCAGAGCCCTAAGCCAAGAACATGTTTCCGTATGGGCAGCCCAAGCCTTGAACTGACAGACGTCCCTCAAACACAACACAGCAGTAAGCACCCACCCATTTCAAGCCCCCCAGGACAGCCAGATGGGAAAACTGGTGCTGCCAGGTCTTCCAGGAATACAAGCAACGACCCGAAATATGCACCGTCGGTTCCTGCTGCTTGCATCAACATCTGGCCACAAATTCAGCCCTAATCTACCTCAGACAGCTGTTATGTCTGGCGATCACAAACAGTTCACAAATACACTCCAGGCAGGACGTGAAATTCAGTGGACTGCTTTTTGGACAAAACCCAAATTAAAGCTCCACCAAGAAGAATAAGCAGAGGAAAGGAACATCGAGGCTGTGTGAGACACTGATTGGTTTTGGCACTGCTTGAGAGCGCAGAAGCTCGAAGGTGGTGAGGAAAGAATGCAGTCACCGAGTCACTAAAAATTTAGAACCTATGAAAGGAATGAGTCACTGCGGACCAAGAGCAACAACCTGGGTTCTCGGCTGACCGGCAAATTAGCAGTGAGAGGTGCGAAGAGGCTGGGACAAGAAACCAGGGAGAGAGAAGAAAGGCTGGTTAACCACCTCGGCTGGATGGACATGCAGTCGAGACCTCTTTTAGTGCTTCAAGGCTGTGAAGTTCCTACACTTCTGCCCCTGTCAGTTTCCTTAATCACCAGGAGGTGATTTTAGTTCAATTGTCTAATTTGATAAGTGCAGTTTCTATGGTGAAAGAAATGGTGCAACCCGATTCCTCTTAGGCAACCTCAAAGTTTCAAGAGCCACAGACAATACACAGGCCTTCAGTCATTTATGTTTGGCTGTAAAATCACTTCAAAATTATTAGATGAAAACGGAAAGGATTAAAAATACTCATTAAACAAACAAAAAACAAAAACCAGAGGAAAAAAAATCTGTGTCCTAGACAGTGGCAAATACCTGCATTCTTCTGTACATGAACAGCCTACTTCTGTGCCTTCTGGCAAGGGATGACCAAGATGACCTTGGTAATATTTGCCCATCTCAATGTGTATGATCCTACTATTTGCCCTTTAACAGTATGAGTGAAAGGTGCTGTGATGCTGTTCAATAAGCCAGCAGACACTGCCTGCAGAAGGCATCCTCCTGATGCAAAGCTGTGTGAACCACAAAAGACCTTTAATGTCAGACAGCCAAAGAACACTGCAAAGTGTGGTACAAACAAAGGTGACCACAAATACTGCAAACCGACCAGCAAGGTGAAAAAGCAAAGGCAACTGGCCTCTCATCCATTTCCTTTAAGTAGCCCACAAACTATTAAATACATAACCACCTTTTAAAACATACCAGTTTCTTTATTCTGGCACATGGAATTCATATGTTTCTTTATTTTGGCACATGGAAGGAATGAGGTAAGGGTGACTGATGAAGTCTCTCAGCAGCTTCAAATTCTGACCAGTGTTGATAGCACTGCAGACCACAACATCTGCAACATGAGCTGTATCACTTTGCAGAGAAGCTTTTTGTTGCAATGCATCTTGGTTGTTGCAGAAGGATGACTTGCCTGCCATGTATCTATACATCTTTGTGCAAGACTGTGCTAACAAATAGTAGTCGCATTTAGATGGGAAATATTAAACCCCAAAGTTGAACATTTCTTTTCTTACACGGTTTTTTAATGAACTGCTGAAAAATTTTCTTCATTATGTGCTCATCCCTAATGGAAATAGAGCAGGAACTCCAAGCATAATCATCCCCCCCGCAAAGTAACATGGCAGTCTGTCATTAATTTAATAAACTTTAGAAAAGAAAAACAACTCACTATGCCAAGAGAGATATATTGTTGCAGTTGCTTTCACAAAGAATATGTTCTTGTCTTTATCTGCAGAATGCAAATAGTATAATGATATTTAAAGTAATGATGAAATTGTATTACCTTTACTACTAATCCCTTCGAGTCAACCAACCATATTCTTTTGGTAGCTGCATCTTTGGATATCCCTTCTTTTTCCATAGCCATAACAATAAGGTTTGCTATCCCCAATGCAGCCTGAAGGAAAAAGAAGAAAAGTAGAGTACAAAACAAGAAATGAAAGAAATCCCCTGCTCAGACGTTTCATTTACCCACTATTTTAGATAAGTTTCCTAATTTTATTAGACAACAAAACTGTATCATTATTTTTTCATAAGATAAACAGAATGAACTGGTGCTACCATTTGGTAATTAGAAACCGTAACGTAAAAAACCAGCACAGCTGAATCTTAAATCATGTAGCTAAATCATAGTATAGATAAATCTTTAGATGGCTCAGAGTATGGAGAGCACAATAAATGTTGAGACTGGAAACTAGAAAATGCTAGAACTAACATTTATTCCACATAATGACACTTACAGCCCTGGAAGTGTTCAAGGCCAGTTTGGATGGGGGTCTCAGCAACCTGGTCTAGTGGAAGGTTTCCTGCCCAAGCCAGCAGGGGTCAAACTAGATGATCTTTAAGGTCCCTTCCAATCCAAATCATTCTATCATTCCATGAGATTCATCTCAGAATACATGAAGTATTTTTTCTTCTTTGAAATTTCTGTAATTTGAACTAAAGGAAATAACAGTCTGCATGCCAGAAAGTAAAATGTAAGAGTTTTTCCTCTTATCTTTTTCTAGGCTGTCCATCAGAAAGGTAAGCCTCCTTTTACCTACTATTCATGTGTTTTGTAACTCTAGACTTGGCTGTGGCCCCAGTCAAAGCAGGGGCAAGAAAAACTCACGTATCAATCTTTTGCTGAAATGTGTTTCATTCTTACTGGATTTTATAATATTTCATCCAACAGATTAAATGTCATATAGGTACAGATTGAAAACCAGGCAACAAAACAAGCCAACAGACACTCAATATTACTGATTACAGATCTGCATATGTATTTTTAGGGTTGGTTCTGTTTCCTATTTTTTATCACTGAGTTTAGCTGAGAACCAAGTGAGATTTCCCTTTTTTTGTTAAGAAATAAGTAGTTTTATTAAAAACCACCTCCTGTAGCAGGGATGATATCTACCATTACCTCTTTGCAGTTAACAGCCACACTGAAAATACTGACAAAAAATAAACATTAGACCATTAATTCATCTGCTTCCGGAATGTAGAGCAAAACCAGGGGAAGGAACTCCAGAGAGATGGATAGTCTTGATGCAGTAAGGTGCTGACATGCCAGATACAGATACAAGCCATTTTGAAAACTGCAGACATAGCACCAAATATCTATTGAAATTAAAGAAGCCAGCATGGGGTTGTAGTTTTCACATGAGAGACGACAAGCCATACTGTAGATAAGTAAAACCTGCCCTTTTCTGTCAGTGGCTTAGAAATTAATACTGAAAAATTAGTATAAAAAAATAGTGTGCATAAAGATCTTCAGAAATGGATGACCTTAATATGCAGAATACTGAAAAACTATATTCAATGACAAAAAAAGGCGAAGGGGCACTTCTTATTAAATAACGTTCACTCAGGTAAACAATTTGTATTTACTTTCTCTGCTGTATTTCCTCATCTTTCAAAAAATGTTTTGTTTGGTTATATTGAGAGCAGGTCAGTAAGTTACAGTTGAAGAGCTAAATCTTAAAGTTTTGAAAAGAGAACAGATCTCCAAAAAAAATCTTATGAAAAACAGGAGGCTTCACCACATGATCAGAGATTTTTCTGCAGATTTACATTTGAACCAAAAAATAACTTTCAGGAGGTGTTAGTAATCATTCTACCCATTTAATCTTCTTGTTTATTGGATACATGTAATGCAATTAAAGATTAATAACACTCATCATAGTACAGTTTTTCCTCATGTATAAAAATACCTACCTCTCCAGCTCCCTGGAACAACACTGTGTGGTCTGATAACTTGTTCTTGGTGATGCGCAGAGCTGCAAGAAGACCTGCAACAGCAACAGATGCAGTTCCTGAAATAAAAAGAAAAAGAATGTATCTGGTTATTCTGGAAACAATTACAAAACATTACATTTTAAATGATACCACAGCATCTTTTGGCCAAAAGATACAAGTTCTGAGTGTAGTAACAAATAGTTGGGTGGAATTAGAGTTTGCTCTACTTTATTTTTACAAAAGTTAAATATAAGTGAGAATATCATCAGAGAAGCATTAGATAAAATACAATTGATTGATTGATTCTCCTAGATGGGCATAATGGCTACGCCATTCAAACTCTTGTAAAATATTCTAGTTATGACCTTTTTAAGAAGCAGAGTGTGTGAGAGTCCAGAGAGAAGTATTTTGAAGGAATCCAGATACTGAAAATTAAGTTACTGGTTTCATTCTTCAAATAGATATACTTCAAGTACAGTAAAATACAAGACTGAAATAAAACTTCACTTCTCATGGGGAGGTTGTCAGAGTAGAATATCAAACCGAACACTTACAGAGAAGCTAAGCTAGCTGAAAGAATAAGGCCAGCTTATTTAAGACTTCAGTCCACTGTGACAGGAGTTTCAATTTCGTACCTTCTAAAACATTGGAGGTCCCTTTTAAATCTATCTTTGAGTTATGCCACACAGGGAAAAAGGCTAACATTTAGTTTTATGATTTAGCCTGTGGAGGTCTTTTTTCTCCAAATCAGAACCCCAGAGAACAAGCTACCTGTCTGTCTTTAAATGGAGAAATTTTGGTACTCATTGTGAGAAACAGCTATTAATAAAAAAGTAGAGCAATAAAGAGAATTCAAGCAGGCATCTAACTCAAACTTGTTCAAAGTGGCAGGATATATCTAACCTCAGAGATTGCTGACATATCTTTGTCTAACTTGTCTCTAAGGTCTTCTTTCACATACTGTTATACCTCCTCAGCAAGCCATTCCAGTGCTTAACTATACTTTAGGTTGAAAACTTCAAATCTAAATGTTTCTTTTCTTCTTCTCCTATCTTGGCCTCTTATCTACTACTGGAAAGCCTGCTATTTCACAGAAAGCCATTTATTATATTTGAAGGTTAATGGTGTTCCAACCTGCTTTTCTCGTCTGGAACAATCCCACTTCTCCCACTCTTTCAGAAAGCTACGTTTTCTTAACTTGAACTGCTGCACCCAGAGCGACACACTGCACTGCAGGTGAATTGTCAGCATTGCTGAGTCAAGCTGTCAGCATCTGTCATGCTCAGGAAAAATTGTATTTAGTCACCAGGACCTCATATCTGGCTCTTCAGTCCAAGACTGAAGGTGACTCCTCCCCAACAAAGACTGCTGGAGGGGGAAGACACTTCCATGTCTTAGTGACTTCAGAAAACAAGCTTGTATTTTTCACAAATTATTATCATCACTAAAGCATAAGGTGAGCCCAGAAAAAAAAAAAAAGATCAGACTCTATTCCTGCAAGGAACTTGGATCCCATATAGACATCCTGTGGACGGGGATGTGGTAGTGAGGTAGATAATACCACCAGCAAAGTTGTGTTTTTAGAGGAGATTCTGAAGAACCAATAGCAGACAGCACTGATTTCCCTCAGACTGAAAAAGCTGTCCAGACACTAACAACTAGGTACTGAAAGTCAAAGAATGAGTTTCAACAGTCTTTTAAGATTTATAATGGCGATCTGATTCAGAGAGAGCTGGACCACAGGGAGATAAACACAGGCCCTGCAACATTCAGTTCTGGGAATAAGAAATTAATTCTTCCCTCCCTGGGCAGCAGCTGCCCCTGACTGACTCAAGGAAATCAAAAATGAGGCCATGAAATATTTTGAGAAGCCTGCAAGAACTTGCAAGGAGGAGATCTGCTGGCTCCTGCAAGTCTGTTCCTGATCACCACTGCCCTAACTGCATTTGCCCACAAGCCACCCAGCTGAGGGGGGAATTCCCATTGCTACTGACTTTTCCTTCATAAAAAGTGTGAAATAGGTATGACCAGCCCTACAAAAACACTTGGCTCAGAATCTGCATATTGGACAGTTGCCCTCAACATGCAGCTCCCCTAAATTTGCTGTTCATAAGTCTGTTTTCTCAGGAACAAGGTGAATTTTGAAGCTGAGATAGCAGTAATCCCCACATTAAACTCTAGTAGGAGATGCTCAAAACAGTCATTCATACTGCAGGCACACAGATAATTCATTTTCAAATATATGTATCTAAAACTATAGGAACTAAAAGAACAGAAGTAGTAAGAAGCCTGGTACTGGGTAAACCACTTCTTAAATCACATCATTTGAGTGCTGAAGGCTGGGTTTGAGTCTGTGGTTTGTAGGTAGGATCATCTGAGTTTCAAGAATGGTTGCTTTTCCAAAAATAAAAGGTAATGCTTAAAAAAATTTAAGAACACATTTTAAAGTTAGAAAGTCACTTTTTGAAGTAAATCCACTTGAACAGTTAAAAAAAGTGTCTTTAGAATTAAGTTTGTTACGTGCTTTTGATTATGACTTTTCGCTTCAATCATCAGAAATACAGGACACCTTGTTCTCAGCCCACTTAATGTTTAGACCATACAAATTTGGTGGTTTTTACTTCTTTAGTCATTTTTATTACTTGTTCTGTCCCTCATTTCTAAATAAAAAAATCTTAAAAATGGTTCCTCTGAGGCATGACTTTGGGAACAACAACCATCAGGCTGAGACACTTCCACCCCACAGTCTCCAAGAACTAGCTTGTTTCTTTCCCTGATGAAATTAGGTTTTCCTCTGGCAAGTGCCAAGCTGGCAAAGACCAAAAATGGCAAAAAAAGAGAAGTCAGAGTGTGCTCTCAGTTTTCCTTGGTACTCTACCAAACAATCCTCATAACGAGCAAGAAAAAAAGCCCATGCTCTCGTTGGATGCCAAATTCTTTCTCCTATTTTGTATTACACAGCTGTGCTTGCAGGGGAGGAGGAGCAGGGAGCCTACGTAACACAGCTTATTCCTAGGACCATCAATCTGGTCTCCTGAAAAGGAAAGCGGAGCTGGAGCACTGTAAGATCTCTGTTTGCCTTGAAGCTGTGGCCACCACAGCACCCTGCCCCCATCAGAGGACTTCTCAGAAAGCCATGAAAGCTGCTCTTCAAGCTGCTTTGTGGTGACAGAGTCAAAATGAAACACCATAGATTTATAACAAATGGGAATGCTGGGATACCACTTATCTTCATGGGTGATGTACTGTTGCTTGTTAGCCAGAAAAATGGACTGTCATTAAGTATTACCAGTTAGGATACTTTTAGAAACTCTGTCACTACACTATCTTCTGTTTTAGGAAAAACAAAAGATACAGGAAACATAAATAAAATCCTGCACTGAATGTCAATAACATTTTGCATTGAATATTTGCATGGGATGTGAGCTAGCATTATCTGTATGTTCATGAGGGTGATTCAGAACAAAGGCTGTAATAGCAATAGATAAAGGCTTAAATATGACATTTCTCTCAAATCACGATTTGCACAGAACTGCTCTAAAAAGGGTATTTAAAAGTACTCCACACCAATTTTATTCAGCCTTTTGACTCTAAAAGGAATAATAACCCAGTTTACTAGATTACTGAACCCACTATCACTGCTGCTGGCAGCGGCTGTCATCACTCCTCGTCAGCAGCTTCCCTTATTCCTTCCCACTGAAAGGGGGGCAGCGGCAGCCTGAATAGCAGATCTGTTTTACCGGAACTGCTCTGACTAACGCCATGACCTTAAGTTTCACCCTGAATACTGGCTCGAGTTTTTGAACTGAATCAAAATGCAATTCACATCCATCTGCCAAGGCAGATGCGAACCACTTCTTGCGGACCTCACGAGGCAGAAACAGAATTTTGTCGCTTTTCTGACTGTCATTGCTGTAGGAAGGAGAGAACTGGCTTGGCCAGAGCACAGGTTAAATCCCTTGTGTGAAAGATAAGATAGACATTGTTCAATGATATGATTTTGAAAACCCATCCTATTTTCCACAGATTTCTAGAAGATTAATCAAAGCAAATTTAACAAAGGATATTTTTCTAAAGCAGTGTCAACTGCTTCAACAGCAAACATTTCATTATAGTTTTCTAGGAAGGTAAGTCATGTTTTGTATAAACACAACAGATGTGAAATTTCAAGGTACCCTATTCTATACCAAGTCTTTGTTTTCTGTGCAAGATTCTTTAGCCTTGTTACTGTAAACTGTACAACTGAGTATGAATATGTTAAGGAAATCCACAGCTGTATGGGGCTGACACACTATAAATGCTTGGGAGCCCAGAGTATTTTTTCAGCAGCTATAATTGAACAAAAAAAATGGGGAAAAAAGCCCCAAAACATGAGGAATAAGAATGTAATTTATATTGGATGTAATTTAATTTAAATTAGTGAGAAATGGCTTATTGCACTGAAGCGTTTGTCCATTATTTAAAGTTTCAAAAATAAAACTTGTAATCAAGTGTTAGTAGTTCCTTTACGCAATTTTACCTATCTCATCTCAAAAAGCTAGAAAACAAGAAGAGGGGAGAACTTTCTGCAACACATCCTAAAATCTGAGTTATTCATTCTGGACTAAAAGGAATTGGTAAAGTAAATTCATATTTCTCAATACACAGCATAATATAAATCACACATTAACACTGCCAGTCATCCAATTAGCACTTCACAGAGTGCCAGGGAAAAAAATCCATTCCCATCTCCTGCACTCACTGGGAAAAAGGGGAGTAAAGATCCTATCAAAAAGGTGTCATCTCAGTTGCAGACGCAAATGCTACAGGTGTGGGTTGTTCAAAAGCACCCTCTTGTAAGAGATGGGAGCTCCTTGTTGCCTTGAATGGGCTTCTCAGAGCTGTGTGTGCAGGCTGCCCTGCTCTGCAGCCGGCAGTGAAAAGAGGGGAAAGGCGCTAGGGAAAGATAAATGCAGCCCTTCTAAAACAGCAATCATCTGGCGTATTTGGAAAAGGATACAGAGTCCCAGCAGCACAGGGTGGCCAAGGCTGGGAGGTTATTTGGTGCAACTCCTTGCTCAAGCAGGGCCACTCGGAGCTGGCTGCCCCAGAACACAGGAAGAATGGATTTCTTTTTTAAACCCGTAACGAGCAGAAAATGAAACAGAAGAATATTTGTATATACACATGCTTGTGTATGCACATGGAAAATGACACCAAAGCTACAGTAGGGGATTTACTTGAAAACATACTGATTTCAATGTAAATTTACCACAGAGTAACAAAGAGGATACCCTGAATATACTGAAAGAAAAATACACTTCACATAACCCTACAGCATATGTCTTAATAGGATTTTTAAAAATTATTTTATTTTTTAAATTATTTCATTTTTAAAATCTCAGCATGTTTCACCTGGAAGCCAATGTCTCAGAAAGTAAAGCAAATGTCTATGAAAGAAGTTTTCTACAGTTTGCACATCTTATCAGAATTTGAGATACATGAGATCACACATGAGCTATTACATGTCATTCAACTCTGAATTTTTCAATTTCTCAGTCAGAGAAAGAACTGGAAGCCCCATGCCCATCACAACCACAACAACAAACCCTAAATCCTCTCTACAATTTAATTTCAAGAACTGGAATTTCCAGGTACCAAATGTATAATTTTTAATATTAATGATAAAAAGAATTAAGTCTTAAAAAGGACAATGCCTGCGACACAGAAATTCTGATTTCTGAGAATGGCATTGAATTAACATTGAATTGGTCATAACATAACTTCCAGATGTAATTTTCCTAGTTACTCAAATGGCAGTCTGCTGAACATTTAACACATATTTAAATCAAATCAAAGTGGAAAATTAATTAATTATATTAAGTTATACATGCTCTACATTTTTTATTTTAGGTCTCTTTCTTTTCATAAAATTTTGATGCAATTGAACAGCACAGCTGTTAAAAACTAATGACATCTAAAGTCACGACGGATACCAAAGTTAATTCCAATCCAGTGCAATCTCTCCATGTAAATATTTTTGTTGGCATAAAATACAGGCCCTGTGTCCATAATGGGGGAAAGCATTGCAACTGTGGGCAGTGAGTAAGAGCTGTAGCTCCAGTATTACAGTGCAGAGAAACACTTATTTTATATAGATTGCCTTATACTACAGAAGTTTGTCACTGTCAATTGAGAGAATTTTTAAGTGCAGAAAGGGGAAAAAGATTTTAAAAAATTGTAGTAATTGAAATAATTGACCTACATAGAGGCAGCAAGGCTAGAGAAATTTATGCCACTATTTGAAATGTATCCATTGTCAGCAATGACTGCAATCAGCTACCACACAGTAAGCACTGAGAGACCCACAGAAAATGCACGGCTCTAAAGACATGCAAACATGCCTTAAGCCACTGACTGTGCTCAAGTAGCTTAAACTCTTTCAACAGACTCACCAAAGTCAAAATGGGTGTGGAAAGGGAGCATTATGGCACCCTGGGTTCGGGAGGGGCAGGAAGCTGTGGCCCAAGCCAATCCCACCCACAAGCAGGATTTCAGCACTGCCCTGTACCTAGGACTTCCTTTTCAGCAGATCTTAAGAGACTTGTTCAACCTCCCTGCAGCAGGGAAGGGAACTGGTTAGTTTCTTTAAGGGAATTTTCAAACTGAATCCCAACTCTGCCTCTGTCGAGGGCGGTCAAGCAGAGAACATCTCTCACCCTGAGAAACAGCTTGGTTTGGCAACACAGGCACCATTGGTCCATTCCCAGGCAGGGGTTGGAAAGAGAAAAACCATCACATATCTTATCTTCTAGAAAATTCCACCCTTTCCTTATGACACCTCCTTCCTAAATATACTGGAGATGAGCAAAGCTAGCAACCTGACCTAATTCATTAATTTCTAAATGTTGTGAAGTTTGACATTTCAAAACTAATTCATATTTCTCCCACATGGGAAATTATGATCAAACCCCCCTCCATTTTGGAAAAGGTTCTTAATAGTTAGAACCAGATAGAAGTATTTGTTTTAAACCAAAGGCTTTCTCTGATTTTCATTTCCAAAAATCTGTCTCTGTACTTCAGAGAGAGGAAAAAAAAATCATCAAGCTGATTTGTGGTCAGAAAAAAACAAGACAGGAATCCAAGGGAAAAAATGAACATTTTCTCCCTAAGGAAACATTGCTATTGTGTTTGTAAGAAGATATTTTGAAAATATAAATATGAAAAAATTATTATAATTGCAGAGGGAAGAAATTCACCACCTATCCAAAAACAAAGATGCTTTCTAAAATGCTAAAGTAGGAAGAATTTTACTATTCCAATACAGATTTATACCAGTTGGTCAGAATCCTGTTCACCCTTGTTCTCAATTCCTCATGTAGAGAGGTAATGTAGAAAAAGTAACAAAGCTTTCTCCAAAGTGAAGGATGTGACCATACTGTAGCAGGGATTGAGACCGTTCCCAGAAATTCTTAAATATGTCTATAGGTGACCCTTAATGGTCAATCTTTAGTGGTTTTCTGTGATCAGTGTTTTGACAGACTTTTTCCAAATGTTCTGCAGTCACCAGTTAGGAGCAGGCTGAGCCCCTGTGAATAGCTGTGAGCTAAGAGAAAGCAACTGCATTTGTCCAAGTCAGTATTTGCAGATGGGTATATGCAGCTTGCCATGTTTCCTTTATCTTTTTTAGTGTCTGTCAGAAATCAAGATCATATATTAGGGGTTTTTTTTGGCTTCAGAGACTGAAAGGTCCTCATTGCATCACTAAGATATATAGGAATCCTTTCTCTGAATATCTTATATAGAGAAAAAAACCTTCAAGCCTTTACATGAAACATATTAAACAATTCTTTTGATCTTAAAGTAGCTTTCTTTTGAAAAATATTAGTACTAGGAGAAACTGTGTTTAAAATATCATGTAAGCACTATCTTCAGAAGATGATGGCAAATTAGATGCTATGTTGTGTTTCTGTGCTTTTACTGGCCTGGCCTGGCACTACTTGTCAGCTTTAGTGCTGTAGAAAATACAACTTGCATACAGAGAAAGCCCTCTTTCAAACAGCCTCAAAAAAATCATGCTATTTATAATCTGAAAATCTCTAAGGATTGATAAAAAAGTTAGCACCATCCAGTCTCATTATAGTTGTTATGTGAAAGACCCTTAGCGTTTATAAAGTTGGAACAAGAAGAGGGATAAAAGATCAGTGGGCTGTTATTCTATTTCCACGTTATAGGAAGATGACATGCTATGAAAAAAAAGTTTCTGAAGGTAGTTATGGGGATATGATGACAAATGACAGAGACCAGAGAAGAATAAATGCATCTACTTTTACCTCTTGGAAGCTACACAAATATTAAGGATGGAGATCACCCAAAAGTCACAGGCATTGTTTGTGAAAATACCAAAGGCCCCACAAGCACAAATTAGATTGCAGAAAACGAATGAGTTAAAAGACTGCACACGGCTGCACTTCTAAGGAAGGTCGATAGCTGCTACAGCAGCTCAGACAAAAGCCAAAGGGAAACATTCCAACACTTCTGAACATGAAGACACCTCCTTCCAAGGTGCATGAGAGAGAATGAAATGGTTTGAAAATGCCAATAAGGACACAAAAGTGAGACCAAATTCTACTTGAGTCTCTTTCTGATTTGGGTTACGGACCCTCATCCTGCAAGGAAAGGAAATTCCCTGTGGGAGCTGGGCCTCTAAACAACCGGGGAAAGTTCCAGATGCTGTTTGGTCTGCCGTGTTGAACTGCTGTAGCCATGGCTACCCTCAGACCCTTTGGGATAGGAAGGACCATGCTTCTTACAAAGGGAAATGACATTTTATAATTAGTTTATTTCCCATCTGGGAGGTTGTCATCCATAATCTGTTTCAGATGCGGAAGTAGAACTCAGCCAGGCTAGTAATAGGAACACTGTTCATGTGGATAGCCAAATCCCTACCAACAGAAAGACAAGGGCTGTTTGAATCCACTGCCATGCACTGAGTCACTGAAATATCACTTAGGTCCCAAGCATGACTCAGTAATGACTTCTGGAAAACTCCAGCTCCTAATAGTTGGCTAAAGTGTCACTGAAAACCGTGAGAAATGAATACAGGTTAACTTCCATTTTTGACCTGTCACTACTGAGACCTTCACCTACCCAAGGAAACACAAGGGGTAAGAGGCAGCTGGATACTCAGGGCCCCCTCTGGGTACCTCTCTCCAGCAGTTCATCTGACTTCAGCCTCCCCTCAAGGATGGGAGCCAGTGCCCTAGAGGAAGTTACACACTTACTGCCCTAGAGAAAGTTATTTTCCTGTGTTCTTTTCCTGACCGGATATAAGGCAACCCATACACCACTTCAGCCCAGCTTGTCTGTCTTTGTGGGAGGGAGGGACAGGATGCCTGTTTAGATTGAGCACTGGGAAATACCCCTTGCTGACATTTCCCATCCTAGATATTTTCCTTTTACCAGCTGCCACAAAGTATTCAGATGGGAAAACAGAGTCAAGGGGATAATTTCCCACTAAAACTGAATGAGACTGCAAGAAAAATTACATTAATATTTAACTGAATTGTCAGTTTAAGAACTGAAATACAGTGAAAGGTTAAGAGCAAACGCTCCACCATGCTGAGGAAACCCAAGGCAAAATGTGACCTGTACATCTACAAATATCACAATAGAGCTGATAGATGGTTTTTTTTTCCCTCTGGAAATTAAGACTTATTTTTCTGGCTTGTGGGAACAACAGTGAAGAGAAGAGAAAAAGTTTGTTACCTTGAATGTCATCATTGAAAGTGCAATACTTGTTACGGTACTTATGCAGGAGGCGGAATGCATTGGCATTAGCAAAATCCTCAAACTGAATGAGGCAGTTCATGCCGTATCTAGAAAAACAATAAATTATGCATTATGTTAAAACAGTTTCCAAATTATACATTAAAAAGCTAATAACATTTGCAGGTCAGATTTTGAATACAAGTATAATATGAATCATACAACTCTTAATATATTTCTGTTATATTTTGTATCTTTATGTTCATACAGATTATTTAGAAGGCATAATTGTACTACTAATAGCATTTACTCAGTTCTAAGTTATGAGTAGAAGATCAGTGGAAAAGGCCTTCACCCTCTGCAGACATCTCAACAGAAAAGTCTTCACTGTGCAATTACCTAGTGAACAAAAAAAGGTCCCTCCCTACACAAACCACTCTATAATTTTATGTTTTGGTTTTTTTTTTTAATATGGAAACTCAAGACTCCTGGCACTAGACTTGTATGCCAATACCTAAGAAGTAAGCAATTGCTGTTTCCTTTTTCTAAAATGAAAGTTAGTAAGAAGTTAAATTAAATTAATATTACCAGTTATATCATCGAATGGTTTGGATTGGAAGGGACCTTAATGATCATCTTGTTCCAATTCCCTGCCATGGGCAGGGACATCTTCCACTAGACCAGGTTAGTCCGAGCTGCCTCCAACCTTGCCTTGAACACTTCCAGGGCCAGGGCATCCATGACTTCTCTGGGCAACCTGTTGCGGTGCCTCATCACCCTCAGATACCCCAGTATCTAACCTAATCCTACTCTCAGTCTGAAGCCATTCCCCCTTGTCCTGTCACTACATACTCTTGTAAATATCACCCAGTCCTTAGATGCATTTTTATGCATCCAGATTCTTTGCATACTGGTCACATACGGCATTTTCAAGTATTTTCTTACATGAAAAGCAAAAAAAACTACAAAGCAATGAAAATTGATGTAGACAAAAACTACGTAAAGACTGGATTCAAGCTCATGGACATTTGCGAGAAGGCAAGATCTCAACAGCCCACATCCTGATTGAGCTAAAGGAGGCTTTCAGTATTTGCTAACAGCACAAATCCATGAGAGACGGTCAAGCAGTTCATGCTTCTTCCAGAAAAACAATACATACATAGAGTGAGCAGTTCAGCCTAAATACATTAATTGAGTTTTTCTTTAAACCATGTATGTGTTTGGCAACCACGTTAAGCAAATCTATCAGTATTAAAAAAAAAGGGCAAAAATTCCTGTGACTAAACTGATTTCCATGGAAAACACATATTTACAGCCATATTATAATTAGCCAAATCTGTGGGGATTCCACTGGCAGGAATAGTAATCCTTTCTGAAAATAAATACATCTTCAGGTTTGATGGAAAAACCTGGACTTCTTCAGAAGCATAATGGCAGGCAACTGTTTAAAAGAGAATTTGGCAAGTCCAGTACTGTAAATCACAACTGAGTTCAAATAAGAAACTAGAGCTAATTTCAATAATTAATTTAAATTTCTTAAATGATTCAGTTTCTGACATAAATTTCTGTGATTCCATCAAGGTCTAGGAGCTGACAGTTGCATAATAATATGAAAATAATGAGATTATCACTCTGGAATCCTGGAGCTTGGTTATATGTGTTTCTTGGATGTCATTAGGCTGGTCTGTTTCTTTATTTTACCATATATAACATTCCATTTTCTCATCTGCATTTTATTTTTCTCTGTTTTCTTATCCATTACCATTGTAGACAAAGACCAGAACTCCCTGTGAGTTGTATTAAAAGAGCGTCCCTGTAGGAAATACTCATCCTATACTGGGCACACTATCCATATTAATACTCTGAGCCAGATATCATGGCTGTTTAATTAAAATGGAAAAAATGCAGGTAGTCTAACTCTGGGCCTCTGAGATTTTGGTGTCATAGCAGAAAATTTTCTGAGCAGCATTCTTATTCATTGCACATGTAGCACCTGACATCCAGGTCTAAAAACATAAAAACATGAGACTTCAGTGCTGCCCATGACCAGCAGTACCTCATAAGACTTGTGAATTTTGAGATTTATGTTCTCAAAAAAGTCTAATCAAATCCAGTGGCTGGGTACCCATGAGAGAAAAGAAAATTATGCACTGTTTCTCTGCTTGGAGTATTCTCATTCTCAAAACCACTAACAGATGAGACATACAGATGAGGTAATACAAAACAGTTATTATCTGGCATTCCAGAAAATCCCTCCGCAATAATGAATTGGCTACAAAGGTGCCACACGGTTTCAGAAGCAGTGACCATACCGAAAGAGCCATCAATTCTTCTGCAACTTCCACATCTACCTACCACAATCACTTAAAGCAGAAAGTTGTGCCAAAACCTAAACCAGTATTTTCCTTCCTGTATCACTCTGCAATAACCTTCCATCCTTCTCGCACTCCCATGAACACTTGTAGCTTGTGGCTTCTGTATCATAAAGGGTAAGTGCTTGAATCAACCCTCATGGAAGTAGAACACATCCTGTCTGTTTGCACCTCATACCCTGCTGTCACTGCAAATTTTCATCTTGGAACTGCACCTCTTCACAGGTGGGTATGGAACACAGATCACTGCAGGATGAGAAGGGAACCAAGCACTTTGGTGCTTGTCCTCGCGCAGTCATCAAACCCTGCTGCGCCTTTCAAACCACTTGAATTCCAGTAACGGTGGGCCACTACAGTTCTGTGAGTCCTATTATCTTTCAAAGACTATGAAAAAAGGAAGCCTGCAGCTATCCTAAAATGTGACCATCTTAACATCAATACTTGATACAGATATAGCACAGACTGGCTTCACGGAGTTTCCTCCGATGATCAGGCAGGTGCAGACACCAGTAACAGATTTGTTACACACAAAATCATCAGATTTAAAACCACCATTCCATGATTGTGGTTAACTGCTAAAAGGGAGCATGTTAAAAGACAGTAACTTCAGGCATGTCAAGGAGACTAGGAGACAAAATTAGAAGAAATTGTCATGACAGAACTCTCAAAGGGGTATTTCTTGTATTTTAAAAGTAGTGGACTACCTATTTCATATGATAGTGTGAAATAATGGAGTGTACTACTTATTTAAGTAGCTAACCTTCGTCATCATATACCTTAGGACAATTTCATCTTCCTCTTTGAAATTTGAAGACATGCATATCTCCAGTAGAAACTAAAAGCCTCTTATTTTGAATATGTCACCAGCAGTAGAGTTCCAGTAGCAAGCAGACAGTGTATTCAGTTACAATGCTGCACAAATGGGGATAGGAGTGTTGATCTGCAGAAAGGCTCTGCAGAGGGATCTGGACAGGCTGGATCTACGAGCCAACACCAGTGGCATGAGGTTCAACAAGACCAGTGGCTGGGTCCTGCACTTTGGTCACAACAACCCCATGCAGGGCTGCAGGCTGGGGAAAGAACAGCTGGAAAGCTGCTCAACAGAAAAAAACAAGGGGATGCTGGTTGACAGTGGCTGAACATGAAGCAGCATGTGCTGCTCAGGTGGCCAGGAAGGCCAATGGCATCCTGGCCTGTATCAGCAGTAGTGTGGCCAGCAGGACCAGGGCAGTGACTGTCCCCCTGTGCTCAGCACTGGTGAGGCCACACCTCAAGTGCTGGGTCCAGTTCTGGGCCCCTCAAGTCAGGAAGGTCATTGAGGTGCTGGAGTGCATTCAGAGAAGGGCAATGAAATTGGTGAAGGGGCTGGAACACAAATCTTGTGAGGAGCAGTTGAGGGAGCTGGAGTTGTTTAGCCAGGAGAAAGGAGGCTCAGGGCTGACCTTAATGCTCTCTACAACCAGCCACAAGAAAGTTGTAGCCAGGTGGGGGTTGGCCTCCTCTCCCAGGCAACAAACGACAGGATAAGAGGACACAGTCTCAAGCTGCTCCAAGGGAGGTTTAGGTTGGACATTAGGAGGAATTTCTTCATAGGAAGGGTGATTAGACATTGGAATGGGCTGCCCAGGGAGGTGGTAGAGGAGAAGCACCATCCCTGGAGGTGTTTAGGGAGAGACTGGATGTGGCACTCACTGCCATGGCCTAGTTGATGTGGTGGTGTTTGGTCATAGCTTGGACTTGATAATCTCAGACGTCTTTTCTAACCTAACTGATTCTGTGATATGAGTCACATAAAACATATCATGCCTTACAGCTTGCTCAAAGCAGAGCCAACAATTCTCCTGCTGACACTGCTTTTGATGCAGGTCTACATAGAGGATAGCTGGGGAAATGGAGGAACATGTGACCAACATCAGTGTTCATATGAAAGGTGGTACAAATAAATGAAAGGAAGAACCTATTCGGTGGGCACCAACTGTCTTAACCAGAAGAAATTATGAGATCTAGTCCTATGCTGTCAAAACTAAAAAAGAAAATCTGGTAGACATTTCTCCTCAGTGTGCAACCAGCACTAATGAATTCTTAACTATTTTTGTGCTCTGGAAAACACTTCTCTGATAGCAATAGCTTGGTTTCAGTCCTTCCTAGGACTGATGGATTTTTGCAGACAACTGTTTTGTAGCTGTGACTTCCTCTCCTCCGCCTGTCAAGGATGTGTCACTGCAGTAGCTGATTAAGCAAATATAAATTGTCCCTCGAAAGTGATAATCCAGATCACTGTTTTCCCTTGTAAATCCTATTTTGTCATCCACGCCTTTCTTATACTTGGATTTTAGATTCCTGCTCCAACTCACACAGGCAGTCTGAATCAGGATCCAACTGGACAGAAGTTCAAAGCCATATTTCTTTTGTTTTGTAAGGAAGATAAAATGCAGACGAGAGGTGGCAAGCATGCAACATCATATTTGTCATCAAGTATGGGAGGGAAATGCTGGACAATGGATTAAAATGAACCACCCCACTGAATAACATGTGGTTGCCAAAAAACAATGTCTCCAGTACTTCTCCCGATTTACAACATATTTTTTTGTGACAGCCTTAGCTCAGTTTTCCCCAAAATAAATTTATATTCAGCTGTCTGTGACAACAATGTTAATGTTCCAAATAATTCTACGGAGCATATCTTTATGTAACAGGCTGGAGAAAAATGTCCACAGCTCTTTAACAATCCCAAATATACAGTACAAGTATTTTGGCAACTCAATGCTCTTAAGACCTCAACGGGGAAAACCTTCAAGAACCTGGCTTTTGGTGACAGTGGGAGCTATAAAAGTTTGGGCATCATTTTGAATTCAAACCATATGATTAGCAAAATCCACGCTTACTTCTACAGCTAAGAAGCTTTTCTGAATGTATATTTGGATCATTTGTTCTTACTGCCAGCCATTGTTTTGGAAACCTTCCTAAAGGAACAAGTGGTTACTTTTTAGGTTTTTAGAGCTTCCAAACTTCTATTTGAGTAATTTTTTTTTTTGCTCATACATGCCTGGAACTGAAAAAGCCTTAGAAACCACCAGAAGTGGTTGCTGCCACCCATTCCTAAGAAGGAGCAAACCAAAATGATAGCAACATTGGCGCTGTCTTCCTTGCCTCGTGCGTCATGCAGCTGCCCTGCCAGCCAGAACAATTTATAGTGCACCAGGACAATGTGGAAATTATCTCCTTCCTCCCTGCTCCAAATGCTGTAAGCTTGCTCATTACCATATATCCCACTGCTCAAAACAGGCTTAAAGCACAAAGAACACTGCTACAAACTCCTCTTTGTGCCAGGGCTCTCCCTGGATGCCTTCCCACCCTCCCTCCTGACAGCTCTTAGGACTTGGGTGCTTTCTCCTCCTGCTCTCCTCCGAACTATCTTTAACTTCATTTCATAAGGCAATTAAACTGCTGCAATGAGGTCATACATCCATTCCAGCACCTCTTCTGCTGCAACTGTAACCTGCTGCTTAAATTCAAAACAATTTAAATGAGGGGGTTAGAGTTTTGCACAATAAAAGCTCCATGTAGATTCTGTGGAAAAGGTGGCTCAGATGAGATACCCTCCAGCAAGCACCCCAGCCCCTCTGCAGCAGATGGTACTACTCATGCTGCCTCTCCAACAGCCTGATGGGCTACAGCTGCTCAGGACAAAAAATCTGTCCAAGGTGCACTGAGCTCCAGCCAGTTCTACAATGCAAATACCTTCCCAGAAGAGGTATCATTAAATTACAAATAACTTTCTCTGTCCTGAATTGGACCAGCAAGTCAGACAGGACATTTTTCACAGGAAGAGATTTTCTAAAGAACTTAATAGAAACTGTCAGCATCTCTGCTTTCCACATGAAGGACTCTGTTTAAAATTCCTTTTGATTCCCCTGTAGGCAACCACTGGTTTTATTTTAGCTACAGAAAGCACGTACTTTAATAGGACTATTTTTCATAACCATTTTCCATTTCCAAACCAATCCTTGCCTCAGTGAGCTCAGTACCTACCCAAAGTAGGCATGGGGGTGCAGGAGATGCCAGCATTTAGCACCCACCCTAGTACCAGCAGCAGACTCTTTCTTCATTCATATTCTCTTACGGAAATGAAATTACACAAAAAGTTTCCACATTACTATTCCCTGGCACAGCCACAGTGCCCTGGCAGTGTACCAGTGCTTCTAACACTCTTCTGCTTGCTCTTTCCCTGTCCTGAATAGATTTGGTATTCATTTCCATGGTCTTTCTATCCCATGTGAGGATTAGTGAGGAGAATGGGCTGGAGATGACTCATAATTGTCTCCCTTTTTTCCCCCCAGCCAACAGCAGTGCTACATGTGTGGACTTCACAGCCTCTGGAACAGCAAGGCTTAGGAGCAGAGCAGTGCTCAGTTAGGAAGGTCTTGAGGTTGGTGGTCCTGGAAGTTGTTCATAAGCAGAGAAGCAAAACCAGATTCTCTGCCCACAGTCAGGCCCTATATACATAAAGGGCTTCTCTTATGAAAAAAGGTAACTAAATCAAAAGCTTTTGTGGTATACTAACAGAAACACTCGCTACAAGAAAAGGATAGCTGCTGTTTTTAATCTAATGTTTCATCAGCATGGTTGCATCACACTGTAGCAGGGACTACTTGCTTAAATTGAAGTCTTTCAGAGTCCATCCTACTGAGACAGTAAGTTAACAACAGTTCTAGACATACCCACTTGTCGCCCTGAGTTTTGCAGTCTTTCTATGTTTTTATTCTTGTAGTAGAATTTCCCAGGCACTTTACTGTAAGCATCAGGCATGTTTACCTACCAATATCTATTATTATCATTCTTTTTGTTAGGCGGAGAATTATGATAGACTTTTGATCTGACCAGTGTCATAGAGAGGTGGTAACCCCATCCTCCAATCCATGGTTGTCTCTAAAAAGATATATAACTGACAAAATAAAGGGCCGGGCCGATCTTCTTCCTCCTTCTTCCTTCTTCTTGCCCTACCTTGGCCCTTCTTGCTCTCTCTCTTTTGGCCCAGGCCTTATCCTGACAGAACGGTGTCTGTGTGGTCCTTTCATGTCTGAGTACGACACCCACTCTTAAGTTTTTGTGCATTTTCAAAGTGCTGTTAAAAGATTAATATGGATGGTCACTAGTGAACCTGAACTAGGTTTCTTCTACTTCAATAACTGATTGAATTACCTCCCAAATGTCTTAGGACAGTAATATACAAAGGCTGCAAAAGAAGTAACTGTAACTTACCACCACTGTAAAATTTTATTTCTTCTTGTTGCAAAACTATTTGTATTTTATTTTGTGATTTTGATATTTGTTCTAAAGTATAGCATGCAACAATGTTGTCAGGAACTGGGCTTGATCATAACTTAAGACTTTTCCAGGTCACATATATAGACTTTTGTAACAGAATTAGGGAGGGTGGTGTGAATGAAGTAGGAATGGATATGTGTGCACTACTGGAAGCAGCAGCAAAACAGAGCTGAAAACAGTGGCACACACAGATAACAAAGAACAAAGCCAACTGAAGTACAATTTACGTCTCATTTACATCAAGATGAGCAGGCCTGAGCTCTGGTAAGGCCACAGCAAAGACACCTGTGGGACCTTGACAACAGCAACAATCCCTATTACAGAATATCATGTGCCACTCTTTATTCTACAGGCACAGCAGGAAGTCACATTACAATCTGAAGAAATTCAACATGAGGACATACAGACACAAAAAGCTTACGGAGGCTGAAGTAAGCAATACCTTGAGGCAAAATAACCATGCCAGCACAGCTGCTGGATCTTAAAGACATAGAAGACCTATATGAAATCAAATCTTAGCACCACTTATCACCAGAAGCAAGAAAAAGCATTGAGGACTTGACAGCCAGGGCCCTTTTTTGCCTTCAGTGTCACACATCAGCAACACTGGTCAGACCATATGAACACAAACATGCTGATGCTTTGAATATGTAGGTATGAGACTGAATTATAAAATCAACTTTTTGGAACACTTTTAACATAAATCCACCCCTCTGTTTCATAAGAACTTTCACTGAGTCCTGTCAAATCAATTTTATATGGGGCACTGTGTCAAGTTGCCTCCTCTCTGCTGTGAAACATTCCTCTCAGCAGGAAGGTGGATGGATGACATAGTACTGAGATATGGCATAATGTACATTATACAAATAAATTACACTTTTGAAATTTCACAGAGTCAGACGTGAGCCAAACTCTTAGACTCAGTTCTTGACATGCCCAAACACCAGCCCCAGCAGACTAGATCACTGCCATGAAAAAATACACGGCACAAACTTCCACAAATGCAGAGATATGAGTGCTGGCTTGCCTAACACTCAGGTTAAATCTGAAGAGGAAGAAAACTATATTGCAAATTTTGGTAGTATTCCTCCTTAGGGAAAAAAATGGTTCCATGTGAATTTGAAGTAAACAGCAAATTGAATTACTGTGATGGTTTCTCATTAATTCATACTGGTTCACTTGTTACCTGATCCTGACCCCACCTAAGTCTAAAGTAAAACTCCGGGAGCCTGAAAATGGAATTCTACTTGTCTCCTAGCTATTCTACTGCTTTTTCCAGTGTTACCACTTAGCTGATTTAACTGTAACTTAGACCAAAGAACAATCTCAAATTACCTTCAGTTTTACATTCACTTAAAAGAGATGAGTGCAGATTTGAAACAGATGACCTGAGATTTTTTTTTTTTTCAGCCTCTTCAATTCTTCTTTAGAGACTTGGCACGGTGATACTTTTGGCTGAGGGAAGGAATGGTACTGAACAGATAGACTGGTCAACTGTCTGAGCAGACTAAATCAGAAAAACAGAGAATCAAGAAAGAAATCCATCTCAGCTGGAAATAGTAAGCATTTTTATTCCTCAGGAATCTTTAGTTGTAGCTAAAGGTGTGTGAAACTTCTTGCCCTCCCAAAATATAGAGTGTTCTTTGGTAAACCCTTCAAGCTTACTTTTTAAATTTTAATTAAAAGGCTTTATGCTAAACCAAAAAAGAACTGTTGTTATCAAAAGAAGAGCATATAAAGTACATTACACCGTTTGATAAGTCATCCTACACAACTTAAAATTGTTTGAACCTAGTTTCAAATGGCTGTTGCCTGGTTACTTCATTACTTCAATCTTTAAAAGTTACTGATTATTACTGTCTGGTTCACACTGTCAGCAAGTTTACTTTGCCAAGAAAAATACCATAAAGCCACAGTTCTGAGGTTTGCCCTGGTGTTGGTACGCACCTGCACACTCCAGAAATTAGATTCTTAATGCTCTACATTTTGCAAAAGTCATCAAAGAGAAGTAAGTACAGCAGCACCTGAACACTGGTCAACAATTGCACAGAGCTGTCAGAGGGAAGTCCTCTACAGATCATTTAGTATGAAAGGTACTGTGTTATATGTATTACTATTCATATTACTGTGATTAGTGGAATCATCTATTCCAAGAAGCCTGGATTCCTAAATCCAGGCAAGAGATGTTTCCCTGGACAAGTTCTCAGATTTCTGTATGAAAATGAGAGCTGCACTTGGAAAAGGTAAAGGTTTTAATTTGGCTGGAAAAAATAGATTTGCATTGATTGTGTGTATTTTAAGGTAGCATTTTGCTTATACAAGCTGCATTTTATTTTCTTATTAATGAACCTTCATATATTCACTGCCCAGACAGTAAATTTTCCCACTTTCCAAAAAGGGGGAAACATCTTGATTAAAGAAACAAAAAAAAAGAAAATTAGATCCTTATCTGATCATTCTACACCAGAAAGCTTCCTAAATTTTTAACTCTATTTATTTAACTGAATCTAACAGTATTCAAAAATACTACTTCACTAAAGGATAATTTATTAAAGTATTTACTTAAACATATGAGAATTCCAGCTTGGGTCAACAGGACTACTCCTTTGTTTTCATTTAAGTACCTGTTTTGATGCCTCAGTGAATCAGGCCTGAGTGATTTATGACAAATGCAATGCCTTTTTGGAAAAGATATTGTATATTTTGCCAGAATCTAAAGATTGCTAAGTCGTCTTAGGGGGTTGAACCAAGATGCCTGCACTTCCTTACATATTTGATTATATTTGTATGAGATTATAGGTATTTTTTCCCAAAATAAAAGAGGCAGCTGGATAGCCAAATTAGTAGAAAGCCTGGGGCAGCACATCTGCTCTTTCCCTCTGCTACTTCAGGTATGATGAACAGATGGAAATCTCAGTTCCACCACTGACAGCCTTCATCTTGACTGTTAAAAGGAAAATAAGTAAAGAGCTTTCAGAAATGTCAAACGGAGGTTGTTACAGGAATACTTAAAGCATTTCTGATAGATGAAATATACTCCAAATATTTGTACTGTTTGATCACTTATGAAACACACCTCTCCCTTACCAAGTTCTTGATGGTGTTTTTAAGGCATTAAAATATCTTATGTACCTGCAACACAAATTACACTTGAGAGAAAAGAAGCATATTGGAGGCTAGACTGAAGAAATGGAGAACGTAGAATTTCAAGAATAAAGGAGCTTACTGTTTTCAAAGCATTATTTAGACAGCATACTGTTTGACCTGAGGAACTGCAACTACAGAATCACAGAATGGCTGGAGCTGGCAGGCACCTCTGTAGATCATCTCACCACCCAGCCGCTCAAGCAGGGTCAGCGAAAGCAGGCTGGGCAGGACCATATCCAGACAGCTTTTGGACTATCTGCAGGGACAGAGACTCCACCTCTGGGAACGCTGTGCCAATGCTCAGTCACCCAGACAGTAAAATGGTTTTTTTTAATGCTGAAATCTCTCTTACATTTAGGCAAAAATGTTTGTGTCTTATTTTCTCTTGTCCTGTTATTGGGCACCACTTATAAATAGCTTGACACAGTCTACTTTAAGCCCTGCTTTCCAGTATTTTATACACCAATGAGCTGCTCCTTCACTGGGATAGACAGCCCCAGATCCCAGTCTTTCCTCACAGGAGAGATGCTCCAGTGCATCACCTTGGTGGCCCTTCACTAGTCATTCTCCAGTATCTCCCTCTTGTACTGGGGAAGCCAGGACTGGATACAGCACTCCTGGTGAATATGAATGATGAAATCTAGTTAGCCATAGGATGAGTAGAGCATAGATTATTTGACATAATACAGAGATCTATTCCTTCTCCAATTAGGCAAGACTAATTTTGCAGTGTAAGAAATAATTTATATGTAAGCAATGAGAGTTACTGAAAATGAGGCTAGGATAGTATTTGGCTAGCTTTTCAGTGCCAAACCCATCTACGTTCATGTCTTTAGAATTATAGCTAGTTGATTCGTATCGTACTTAATGAAGGAAGCGTTTCACTGTATACATAAACAGTACTTGATGGTAAAGAAACTGGTTCTTAAAGTCTCTAATACTTCTCCAAGACTGAGGAAAAGCAGGTTTCAAAAGAATGGTTCTGTAGGTTTTACAATGACTGATTTTAACTTTCTACAGTTAACAACATGAAAACTTGCAGTCTACCTTTGACCTTTGATTCTCTGATTCTGTGACCTATTCCAGGCAACTTTTCAGTTCCACTCTGACTCAAAGAAGAGAGAAAGAAGCATGCAATATCTGCTATATTGGTATCAAGACAGTTTATGTGTCTTATGCCCTGTACTGCAGTAGAAAAAGAAATCTGTCCAAACAAAATCTGAACTTGTGCGTTTAAAAATCTTCATAATCATGCTGTGATGAAGTTTACACCACCATCTTGGTCAGAGATTTTTACAAATTAAGAAATAACCTTGACATTTATGATTACCTGAAGTCAGTCTCACTTGCTTTAGGGATGGTATTACTCTGGAAAGCACTGGATCAGTATGCCACAACTTTTCTGTAGTCTACATCTTGTACATCAGACACTTGCCCAGAGGACATCCAATTTTCAATTTTTTTTTTGACTCTTCCAAAAACACCATCTACATGGGCTCTAGGAAAATCTTCTGCAATATATATGTTCAGCATTTGACCTTTTTTCCACACTACTCTATTCCCATTCTTAAGATTACTTGACAATTAAACTTTACAACTACATCTCTGCTCTCCATTACACACAATTTAATTACCATGGGAAGACACATCCACAGGCAACTAAATGAAAGTAGATGAAAGAAAAAGGAAGATAAACATTTATCCATCTGGTGAGCCCTACAGGAATTAGTACTTAAGCACAAAGTAAGTGTTCATAACAATAAAAACATAGAGGGAAATAGTATAGATTATAAAGTTTACACATTATAAAGACTGAGGTTGCTTTCTTGTAAGCTGGGAAAAGATACAAACATTTCAATGTGGCCAAATGTAAATTTATAAACCAAGGATCGAAAGTGAAGGACGCTAGTCTGGATTTAAAAAAAAAAATTAAAAAGCTCTAGCTAATGGACATATGCTATTGCTCAGCAACTATCACAGCCGAAAAGGTCAACATAAATAAGGGCTGAACAGATACAGGATTATCAAACATGGATAGAGCAATCTCATCTTTATATTTTTATAGTAAAAATAGTGCTATAATTTTATAGTATAATAGTGCTATACATTTCTGATGTCTGTAATTGAAGATTTAAATATCAAACCAAATTGATTCTAACCAAATGCCTCATTTTATGCAGAAGGCCAAACTAGTTTACAAAAATGTTTTCTGTCTTTATAAACTTGTAGGACACTGAACATGGCTAAAAAAGGCTTAAATAATATAGAATTACAAACATTCAATTAAGTTGACATGCTCAGCACTCTGTGGGATGACTGAAAGGGCTTACAAAAGGTAGGTTTTGAATGGCAATCTGGAAGAAATGAAGAAAAGTTGCATTGCAGATGTAACGAGGGAAGGCATTCAGCAATAATGGAGAAAAACCCAAATTCTCCTAAGCAAAACATGAAAAAATAGAGGGTAGCAGAGCTGCATAACTAAAGCAGAGATGAAGGAGAGGTAGCAATAAAGCTGTGTAGAACCACGAAGAACAAAAACTATTTTTGGTATAGTGAAGCCAATAAAGACATTTTCTCAAGAGGGAGTGTGAACAAAGCGCATCAGAGGAAGAAGAGTTTGGCAGCAACATTTGGACCACCTGGAAGGAAACTCAGTTTCTACCACAAAGGCCAGAAAGTACTGTAATCCACAAGGGAGATTATCCAAGACTATAAATGTGTTGGAATCTATTCCAATAAAACATAAGCACAGAGAAGAACTATGCCCAGGGAAGGACATCAGATTCATCCTACACATCCTAGCAAGACGGAGAGCACTGTTGCTTCCTTGCAGAAGATGAGTGGGTTCTGTTTGAGTAGCACTGCTGGTGCAATTTATTTTCCAGTTCAATGCTACTCAGCAGAAATTGAACACATCACACATAAGATACCTCAAACCAGGTAACATTATAAAAATGAATGTAAGCATGTGTTCAACCAAACTCTTTAGATCCTGAGAATGGTGACCTGCCATTCCTCAGACAGCATTCTTCATTCTTTCTGCCCTTCCCTGAGCAGATACACAAAATGGTGAAAACCTGGATTATAGCTTCCATAGCTTGCATGATTGTAGGAGTATCAGACACCCTCTAAAGAAAAAAGCACCAGGCACTTCTGGGTCATGCCGTAAGATTACTATCCTGTATTAATAAAAGGCTTTTCCAATCAGCTCTGCAAGTGAAACTGCAACCCAAGTTAATAAATACACATTTAATCTGCAGCAGTTGGCATCAGCAAGCTAAAGGAAATCATTATGTTTCAGAAGAAAACTAAATTTAATAGAAGTTCAGAAGGGCTCCACAGGCTTTACATTGTTGCCTTTAAAACACTTCTCCTAGACTTGTGATGGTTGGCCTAAAACTGGAGCAATTCCCTCTCCATTACAGCACATTTTGCATCTTCCTTAACACATACGGTTTTCTGACCAGTCACATCAATGTTACAAAACCAAGTTGCGACTGCTCGGTTGCTCTCTGATTTCACATGTGATGATTGAATTAGGTTATTCTGGACCAGGAAAGGAGTTGTTCACGCAGAAAAAAAAGCCCCAAAGCTTTCTTAGATCAATGGCCACATATAATCAGTTCAGAACTAACCAAAAAATTTTAAACAAAAATTTGTCCTGAAGAAATTTGGAATTATGTAAAGGTAAGAAAGAAAACAAAACAGAGAGAATACTTTTCTTAAGTACTCAAGTAATTACTGTTTTGAAAATATTAACCAGAATTTAAGGGAAAATCACATTTTATTGCTACGAACCAAACACATTCTTCTACAACTTTACTAATATGGTTTTATATAAGTCACTATGTTCAAAGCTCCACACAAAGAGTAAAGCTTCAAAGATTAACCAAAACTCTTTTAACGGCTCTTCAATACTCCGAAAATTGCCACCACTATTAATATTTAAACGAAGTCAAGGCTTCATGTATTAACTTCAAAATCACTCCTAATTGGATTTTTACTGGGGAAAAATTGGAGGAATGTTTATTAACTTTGCCATAGAAGTGGAATACTCAGGCTCAATAAAATGGTATATTTATAAGGGTAATGTTTTTTCCAGAAGTCATCATAAAGAAGTAACAGCCGCTCTTGCTTTCATTGCAGAAACAGAAGCGTTCTGGAATCCCAAGAGAAAAGGAAAGAATGAACATTGTATTTTACATTGAAAAACTGGCAACACCTTCGGCTCACCTACACTGGACATATTATTACCTCCTGTGCTAGAGGCTATGGTTACTCTTTATCGTCATGAATTTAGCTTTCTTAAAAACTGCCTTTGAAGTAAGTTCAAACTGTTCAGTCCAAGCTGTCTCACTGGTAAATCTATATTCAAATATTTATTAACAATGACTGGAAAAAAGGTTAATTGGAGACTAAATTAAGGTCCCAGAAGTGTTCTAACTCTATTTTAACACTTTAAACAGGTGGTTAGAAGTTCTAAATGGCTCTTCCTCATTGTCTCCTCAGATATTCGAGATCCTGGGGATTATATCAGTGATCTCAAAAGAGCACTGTATAAATTATAGCTCTTATAATCAGGGACTAAGTGAGAAAAGGAAGTGGCTGCATGCTCCTCAGAACTGTTTATACTCCTCTGCTAAGCCAAATATCCTTTTCACACTATTATTTACACCTTCCCCAGGGAACATCAGACGTGTACCAAATGGTCTCCCCATGTCTGTCACAGAGTAAAGGAAGAAATTCATGTTTAAGTTATTATTTTGCATTATAGAGGCAGCACACTAATGAGATGCAGTTTTTCTCTTATTTTATTTCAGGATGTTTAGAATATAACACTACATCTAAACCAGAATCCTTGGATAAGGCTGTGGCATATTGACTTTGCAGAATATATGTGCATTTCAAATTAGCTGGCTCAGATACCACCTACGGTGGACTGCAAAAGTAGGATGTACCCAACAGTTCAAAAGGATATTTTTTATGGTTTTTCTAAATTCTATTACTAACCATATTATTTTCTTTTTGCATATAACTCACTTATACCTTGGATTTATCAATATTAATTCAAGAAAAAAATCTTTGTATATATTTTAATGGACTTGTTAAATTGCTTTTTTGGAGATGAACTGTTGGAATTCTTATTGGATTCAATCACCATTGAGGATACACTGAAACTAGATGCAGGTCACACCTTTTTAGAAGGACTGGAGGGAATCATGAAGGAAAGTTTTATACTCATACCAGATTTTTTGGTGTTTGACGAAAAAAATCTTTTGGTGTTTGACAAAAAAAATTTCTGTTTCTTGTAATTACTGGTAAATCCTATGACTTCTATGATCCAAAGTCTTTAATACATATATGTATTCCAATGACTTCAGACAAATGAATTGGTTTAATAGGTATGTTCAGGTTATCTTGCCCAAAAAATGTATCTTGGTTAGAGTAAAATGTATCTTGGTTACTTGGTCAGTAACTTTAAGTCCCTTGATCATGGTGTATTGATGAGAGATCCATCTGCCTTTTAAGATTAGTTAACATTCCTTCTCATTAGCCAATAATCTGACTTTTGGTCTTTGTTAGCTAGTGATTATTGAAATGTTCACATCCACAGTTAGAATTACTTGGTTTATTAGAGTACTCATTATTTCAGTGTATTATATGGAGAATAGTGTAGCACTTAGTGAGAGGAGTTTAAGAATGCCAGTTAATGCAACTTCACTGTTTTCTAGGGTTACTAATTCACAACTAGAGTTGGATTCTCCAGCTTCCTAAGACCACCCTGCATCCCAAAAACTCAGAACCCTAAATCACAGAAAAAAATCAAAGAAATTTGCTTGCATAGATGAATCATCCTGTCACTTCATGCCATCCAGAAACTTAACTTCTGAGTAAGGAAAGGGCATTTAATAGGTTTTGCAAAAAAAATACGTGCATGTGGGAAAAATATGGCAAAGTATTCTACTCCTGTGCAATGTCTACACTATGCAATGAAGCACATAACAAAGAAAATCAGGGTTTTTTTTCTTTCTGTAATGCCTTCTTGAGAATAAACAAGCTCAGCTTGAGCTTCCTTAGCATGGCAATTATCACATATCATAAAGCAGAGCTTTTGATTTGCCTGTGTAGTACCTATGACTGTGAGATTTCTGAAAGAGGTCTGATAATGTATTTATAGTAATAGGTTATATAGTCTAAAAAGTGTAAAATGTTAATTATGCTTATTTTATGTTAATAATAATATCTGTTTCTTTCAACTACCTGTCTGAAAGCTGTTTTCCCTGTCTAACACATATGACCTTTTTACAGGCTATGTTCAGGTGATGTCAAGCACAGAACACCCACAAAAGCCCTGTGTGAGCCAACATTCTCAAACTACTTATTTTTTTGCAGAAATGTGGGGAGGAAGGAGAAGGAAGATATTACAATCATTTTCCTTCCAGAAAGCAAATTCCTTCATTCAGAAGCAAATACACATGCACAATCAACCTTCTGGGAAGAAATGCTTACATGGGGAGAAGTCTTATGAAGAAATGGGAGTTAATAGATTGAATAATGCTTCCAACTTGTACAGTATCAGACAAATATCTAAATGTGCATGTTCACATTCACTGTGGCATCTGAGGTGGCTCCCAAAATCAATCCCTCACGTGCCAGTTGTATGCCAGTGGATGCATACAATTCACAACATACTGAATATAACCAGAATCATGCTATCAAATGATGTTCCTCTAATGTAAACTGTCATGTACTATCAAAGAATCTCATCTGGGTCCCCTTAATGAAGAATCTCTTGCTGATAATTTTTCTTTTTACACAATATAGCTTAGAGCATGGCATCTGTATTTCTCCCTGGTCCTCAGTCTCCAAATTCCACCTTTGTGGGATAAAGACACAGTTAGACTTTGGTTTGAATAATGTTTTTATTTGCTGGTAGGCTTTAGTAGCTAAAAATATAAATAGGGTCAGAATGATTACATCATAAGATTTTTTCATACTGGCAGGATCATCTGTATATTAAAATAAAAAAAATTTTTAAAAAAGAAAGCAAATAGCAAATGTCTCTACTCACTGCCAATGGACAAAAAACAAAAACTGTTTCCTAACCCTGTATCATATTGAATCATGTGCTCAAGCAATGCAAAAGGTAATGAAAAAACCATTGCTTCCACTTCAAAAAGCTATGAAAGACAGGCTGACAAAAAATAAGAATGCACAAAGGAGTATAAGTGTTGCACTTTGAAACGGCTTATTTACTAAATTGTACATTCTATTGCAATAATCCATTTAATAGATTAAAAAGGAAGGTCCTACACTAGCAAATACCAGGATATATCTGAATGTTCACCTATCCTACAATTAAAGTACCTTGTATTTTCATATTTATTTTTGTGAGCTGCAATAATCAGCAAAAATTAGAAATTATATTATTTATATTAATGAAAATGATGAATTGAAAACTGTATTTTTCACAAGACTTAGGAGAGCTGCCATCTGACCCCAATCACTTAATGAAAGGATGACCAATTAAACATGGAGAGTGCTGTCAGTAGGGAATTACACCACTATTGAACATCCTCCTTCAGGGTTCTGGAGGAAACTCCTACAGAATTCAGGAAAATGTTTTCTTACACAGAAACCCAGCCAATTTCTTTTTGTTTTCATTTGTCTCAGGGCTCTGACAGGCAACGATAAACTGAACTCGGCCGAAAATTAGGATCAGATGGTGAACTGAGATTAGTTCTGTAAACTTCTCACAATTTGACAAAGACAGCAGAAAAAAGTCTCTCCTCATTCTACATCTCTCCCTATATGATTTAGGAAGCTAGATCATCTGGACCAAGACATTAGCTACTGTAGTCAGGGTATACTTTTTTGTTGTTGTTGAATTTATTCCGTTTCTCATTCAAATACTCACATGACATTGACACAGGGATGGATTTTTGGTCAGGAAACACATGTCCATTACACTGCTTTCCTCCCCCACTTCCCTCAAAAAAGCCAGGAAAGATGTACAATAACTGTAGCTGTCTGCAAAGTCTCTTCCCTAGAGATGGGAATAATGAGCTCTTGGAAATGTTTAAAGTCTACTAAATAAGAAAAGCATCTAGCAATGATCTGGTAAAACAGTTTTAAAGCCATGAGAATCCACTCAGCATCTCCAGCACTATTATTTTTAACTGAAAAACTAGGACTACAGCCAATTTTATACTTCTGGAATTAATATTGTTTTATGAATTTATACGTATATACACACATATGTATCTTTTAAAATGTCTACATTTCCTGGCATTCCATGTAGACAACTAGTGCTTTAAATCTTCACGAAATTCAGCTAAATAATCAAGTCCCCACCCGTCTCTAAATATTTGAAGTATAGATGTGTCCAAAATGCTTTCAGTTCCTTTCTTTGTTTGAGCCATTAAAAAAAGAAAAAAAAAAAAAAAGGCACATTAAGATTTTGCAAATTCATAAATATTATATAATCTCTGTGATAACAACTTGGAAGAGTGATAAGAGGCTGTCTCTAGGGATTCCTCTATGAACCTCCTGGTTTGGGGTAAGGATAGTGCTGTGAAAATAGTTAAAACATTTAAATACAGTGAAGGAAACTCAGCTTATGCAGTCTGAGTCGTTGTACAATGGCTACGACGTACAAGCTACTGCGCAGCATAAAGCCTAATAATCCCCCACAGAGAAACACTACAAATAACAGCCCTGGATTTCCATTTGGCATCTTCCAGACGTTGTTTCTTATCCTTCAATCACTAGCAAAGGCTAGAAGCATCACAACAGCTATCTTGCACTAGCCACATGCCCAGAGGTGGGCTCTTAAATGTAGCACTCAGCAGCTAAACTTTTCCAAGGCTTGGCTTGAGTCTCCAGCAAAAATTCTCAAACACTTTGGAAGTCATGAGCAATAATGTCATGGCTTGAGCTCCAAAGGAATCTCTTCTCTGCGAGGATGAGTGATACTGTGGCTTTCACTCTGTCCTACAAAAACCCCCTCATCAGCTCTCAGCTTTCGTATCTCGTCCAAAAAAATCTCTATTGCCCTTTTTGTAGCTTCAAAATACTTTAAAGAAAGACTTTCTTAATAGACCAAAGTGGGTTTAGATGCTGGAATCTCACATTTTTCCTGATCTTCTTGCAGTGTTTACTTGGTAGAATTTGAACACAGATCCAGTAAGTTTTGCTGTACAGGACAGCCTTATCTTTATGCCAAGAGACAAACAACTTGTTCTCCTAGAAGGTATGCCCTAAGCAGGACTATCTGAAACATACCAGATGTCTGAAAAAACAAGTTTTCAAACTGCAGAGCTACAAAAAAGTCATGGAATCCATATTTAATTCAACATTGAGGTCTCCTCAGCAAATTGCACAATCCAAAGTCAAAAGTACATACTTCTTTCAACAGAGCCAAAGCTCACAGAAAATAAAACAGTTCCAGTTGACAGGGACCTACAGGAATCATCTATTCTAACTGATCACCTCAGGGCGGACCACAAGTCAAGGCATATTATTAAGGCCATTGCCCAAAATCCTCTTAAACACTGACATTATGGGCTTCTCTTTAGTCCAAGAAATGGCCAGAAATACGAAAAGGCTTGTTAGTGCAGAAGTCAGGCTGTGCAAAATCTAATGTTTATCTGGTTTCCTCTAAACATACTAGCTCTGCATGACACCACTTGGCCAGGGCAGATCTAACTGGAAGAGACTGAGCAAGCTGTGAAAAAGGGGGCTGCATCCCCAGCATTAAGACCAGATGGTTGTTACATGGAAAACAGGTGTGATCTATCACTGGAAAGGAACAGATCTGTATGCAAAAAAAACCCCAAAAAACAAAACAAAAAAAAAAACCAAAAAAAACAAAAAACCAAAAAAACACAAAACAAACCAAAAANTTTCTTTAGAAAATTGTAAAAAAAAAAAAAAACAAACCCAAAAAACACCCAAAAAAACCCAAGGCATGTGGAGCAAACCTGACTTTCTAAATACATTCCCATCTATTTACAAAACTCCCTCATAATGACAATACACTTTTGAACATAATTTTATGTTGCAGGATTAATCAAATAATATATATCAGCTACAGAAATAGACCCCAAGTTTTCACTTTTTATTTTTGTTTAGTAATAGGGTATGTGACAAAAAATATTTTGAAACTCTGTATGACAGATTTGGAATTACGGCAACAAAATTAAGAGTAGTATAGGAGCAGTCCTTGGGACAGTAAGATACGTGGCGAAAGTTCTAAATATGTGTTCACCACACAGCCTTTTTTTGGATATTTTGCAGAATTTAAATCATAAACAGATGTTTGTGGAAAGAAACTGTCTCCTCTTTCTTACATACAGTGTATTAATCACTCTAAAATAAGACTATAAAGATAGTATCTTGCTGAGTCCTTTGTACTAGTAATGTTACTAAATACTTAATTTACATCCCATTTGGGACAAAGCTTAGGAAGCAAAATTCGAGATGCTTCAGTGATCTATAAAAGCAGTTACAAAAACTATTTAAATATTTCTTATTTTTAAGTGGGGACAGTGATAGCAAGGAAGTATTAATGGAGCTGAAAACCAAGCAACAACTGCTGCTTTTGTTGCTTATCATCTATTTATCCCTTAATAAGGGAAGGGTGGGAACTGTGGTGTGCTATGACAGGACCAGACAAGGAATCAAGGATGTGGGAGAAATAACAGCCAGCCAGAGCATGACAGAGACAGCAGAAGTCAGGAGACCATGAAATGAAGTAATTAAATAACCAAACCAATGTATTTAGAAAACATGACTTAGAACTACAAATTGACAACCCAGGAGGATACAAAAAAGCGAACAGCTGTGACATAGAAGGATTAGAGATATTTATAGGTGGGAACAAAAATGACTAAGAACACAGGTAGGATTAGGATTGAACAAACCTATCCAGTAAGAAGTGGGCAATAAAGGAGGAAGCACAGTTGGAATTTACAAAGGTCAATCAGGAAGAAAAGGCAACAGGATGAGATATTACTAGTAGAAAGCAACTATAGGAGGTTAGCAGAACCAGAAACATAAAAGAGACAAAAAATGTGGAATGAGCGAGTCAGTGAAGAGTTGCAGACTCTTACTACATGCAAGAAGGCTTTTCAGAACTCTGATGTCTGATTTCCACACTACCTGAAAGCTCAGGTACTGGTCAGACTGCACGATATTTTGTGCTAACCAGCTGCAGTAGATGCTTTGCTGCAGACAGCACAAGGGTTCATTTTCTCATTTACCAATGAGGTAAGGTGCTGTCACGTTAAGGAAAAAACATCCAAGACACATCACACCAGAAAAGGTGACTGTCTTTAAAAGCTTCTACCCCTGCCCCACCAAGGAAGTAAAACAACCAAGCAGACCACAAATAATTGTGTCATGACATTCAAAACCTAACTAAGGTCTATACCATATTAGGGGAAAAAATTTAGTAGTTCTGACATCAGCTGGTCTATCAGGGCTGCTTGAATCCACAAAAACTGGCAAATTACTTTGATGCTCTGGTTTTGGTTTGGTTTTTTTGGTTTTTTTTTTTTTTTTTTGGATGCCTTCACTGTTCTTAATTCACAGCATCACTGGGATAGAAGTTGCAGTACTTTAGTGGTGGTGTAGTTCTCTCCTCATCGTGGTCCTTGCAGCCAGGAACCTCAGCTACCAGTCTAGAGCAGAAAAGGTATAACCCACTGGTGGTCTCACACAGCACACAGAAGAGGAAAGCATACAAAAAGAAGATACAAGATTTTTCCCAGCAGAGGGAAAAATCTCTTATTACACCCTCCTTCTGAGGATGTAACAGTCATGCCTGCATTAAAAGTTTCAAGGTGACATCTCTGAGCAGCACAGAACACTGGACTTTATTGCTTAATAACTAAATAAGAAAAAGGAAATGCTAACCTTATTAAATATTAAGGAACTCAGTTTCCTGTAAATGTGGTATTTAAGCAAAGTCTTCAACCACAGGCACAATCTGAATCCCAGTGCTGCAAGTGAAGAGTGCCCCTAGTACAGATGGTAGCTAAGTCTATAACTACTGTAAACTGCATAACATTTCACAGTGATAAAAGCAATCTAAGCCAGGTCCATTATGGTACCATCAGCACTGCTCAGAACTTCAAAATTAGTTCATAGCACCCTCTTGCCTTATGACTGACAGGTGAGTAGCATGCTAGAATTTGTTTTCCTGCATCCTACTCCTGCCAAAAGTCAATCCCTTCTCTTTTAATACCTTATACTGCCAAAACTGCAGTAAAATTAAAACATTTTCTTTTTAAATTAAAATAACTATGATAAAAATGGAACTGCTTTCCATTCTAGCCATTCTTATCTAAAGGAGATATTTACTACTGTTTATACTACACATCCACATTTGACTTCTAAAACTGAACACAGGAGTGGAGTTTGATGCCTTTTTTTAAAAAAAAAACAGTTTTCTTTGTGAAGAAGCAGAAGTTAGCCCTAGCCTTTTCTCTTAGAATAACACAACTGCTTCAAAGTCACTTCTGTAAGCCAGGAGAAGAAATGCAATGAAAAAAACCCTGAACATCCTGGGCAGTTTAGTTAACATTCATTTTTCATTTTTAGGTTTTACCTTATAGAACTGAGCATTTGTTTAAAAGCCTCTTCAAACTCTGATTTCATATTTATCACCTTGCTTATTTTATGTCAGTGCAGTTCAATTACATACGTGAAACCCCACTAAAACACCTACATGCAAAACAATCATTTCAAATACTCAGGCAGAGAGCATTACTTAAAATCCCCATCAGCAATATTGCTGCATTTATCAGGCAAAAAAGTTACTTAGGTGATTTTTTTCCAGTCACAGAAGGATTTCTAACACAGAAAGAAGGCAAGGCAACAAAAATGAGACGAAATTTGAAGACTGTGACAGTATTTACTCAAGTTTAAACTAGTTTAGAGGTTTTCTTTGGAGCACAGACTATGTTCTTTGTCAAAAATCTGCTTTGTTCCATGTTCTATTAAGCGGTTCTTTGACATTACCTCTGCTCTGTAAGCCAAAACTGCTGCCAATAAGCCTCAACTGAGAAAACACTATAGCTCTGTTGACCTCTTCCACTGTTTATATTCATATCAGCTCCTTGCTCTTGACCGTCTGACCTCCTGCTCCCAAACACAGAGCAAAAAAATTTGGTTTAGCACCTTATTCTGTCATGCACACTTAAGAGTTGTAGGAAACAGCCATTTCCTTGTCTTCTGCTCTAGTTTTCTCCATAACATTATTTTATACCAATAGCTGCAGTTACAGAATACCAGAATTATGGAGTTTGTAATACAACCAAAATCCAGAGAAGCAGAACGATGGTTACGAGGCTTCATCAAAGGAGCCCTGCCTGTAGAGCTCAAAGGAGAAGGCATCTGGGACAAAAGCACAGCAGTGTCAGCTCTGATGTCCAGAGACCATTGCTTAGGAGCCGCCTGCCCGGATGGAGGTGTCTGTTAATGCAATTGAGCAGCACAGCTGCGAGAGGCTGTGATTCAGGTAGAAAGCTGCTTGAAAACGCACAGTGGATTCTATACACCACAATCTCCTCACTGAATCTGGATTTTTTGCAGACAAGTCACTCAAGTGTCTTTAGGCTATGGGCCTACAGCGTTTGAAGATGGTGCTGCGATTAAGTGAGGATGTGCAGCTGAATCTGACATCAGGATCGTACCCAGTACTCCTCACGTGTATTATGCCAAAAACGGCCACCGTGCGACAACTGGCATATGCTGGCATTTCAGCTAACAGCTACAGACGAGCAGCTGGTTCCCATTTTGAAATCTGATTTGGAAAATATACAAAGCCAGCTGCACTCAGTTCTCTTATCCTGAAAATATCATTCTTTAAAAATATTTTCCATATATAATTTACAGCTTCTATACTTTTCTGGCAAAGAAAAGAAAACAAATCCTTAGACTGTGTAGTCTGGCTTAAACTGAAAAATCATTTTTTAAAAACAAATTTAGAATAATTAACAAATTTAACACAGCATTTCTTTGTACCTGTTATGGCATTCTTATATTCAACTGGTATAAATGTGAAGGATGAATTATTTAACTGTTTCCCCAGTATTAATTCAGTAGAATCACTGTTGCCCCACAGCTGAAGAAATGTAGTATTCCAGAAGTCAAACATGTGCTCACATTATAATTAAGTTTTCAGAAGAAAAGACTAATCAAACTCTTTTAGTAAAAACTTGATACTGTAAAAAGATCTCTTAATGTCTGGATCATGATATCCTGTCAGAGAAATGGACTCCATAGGTTTTCAGATGACTCCAGGGCTGCCAAATGCAAAACCTCTAACAAGACAGGCTTTCTGTTCTGCAGGTACTGAAAAAGGCTTTAAAAAAAAAAAATAAAAGCCCCATTAATTTTAATGGTGCAGAACCAAAGTATATGTAAGCAAGTGGACTTCAATATTATTGCTAAATTTGGAGATTCTTATAGTTGGTTTAAGCACATGAGACACGAGATTACTGTGAAAATTGTGGTATTTCAGAGAATTGCACAAGTGTTTTCTGTTCTTACATATAGGACCACAAACACAGATGACATCTAGGAAAAAAATAAGCTGATTAAGCATTTTCAAAGGGTGTACAGGACCTGAAATTAACACTCGTTAAATTCTTTGTAGCTGCTCATGGCTTATTAAAAGAACACTGTTTTTTCCTTACCTTTTTTTCTCAGTATGCTTTCAGATTTGAAGACTCTTCTATTATTAGTAACTATCATGACATTTCAGTTTATCTAACAGACAAAAATAAGCTTGCTCCTATTCATATATTCTGTTAAAGGAAAAAATAACTCCTGTAACATGTTTTCTAGATCAGAGCTCTATCCCAAAAAAGGGCAAAGATACCAAATATCTATTCCATCAAGCTCTTTTAGAATAGGGAGAAAGAGAAGAAAAAAAAGGAATAAAGGAATTTACTTATAGGAGTAGAAATTAACCACAAAGCAATTATTATCAAATTATATTTATACATCTTTAACTAAGTATTTCAGAAATAATATCTTCTATGGTTCTAAGATTCTGGAAAGAAGGTTTAACTTTTTCTAGCAGTATTTAACTCCATTTTTATTAAATTCTGCATAGCTCATTTTGAACAATCCCTGCCAGCAATCTCTTTCCAGTAGCCATTTAGGCTTACTACAGATCAGCAAGTAGATGAATGATTAACTTTGATGACAAAATCCACCAAATTCTAAAATATAGTTCACTAATTATTCTCTCACAGTTTCTAAAGTAAAATGTTTGAAATGGACAGATTTCTGGTTTTGTACAAAGTTAGATCTCTTAAAAGGAGAAATATCTAAGTAACACAGTGCCAGAGACAGAGCATTAAAGACTTCTCTTCTGCAGGTGCCAGTGCAGGGAGAGAAGTAGAAATTCTTCCCACCACATTATTAGGAAGATCTAAAAGAGTAAGGGATTAAGAAAAAAAGGATCTTTGAATCACTGAAACCCCAGTCTATTTTTCAAAATGTGTTCCTTTTTTCTCTCATATATACACCCAGTTTTTTAAAGATGACCTACCAGATCACTGTTATCTGCTTCTGGGGATACAGTCAGCATCCTTTGGAACTCCAAAAATCTAGTTATTAAAATAAATTCACTTACAGAATTGCAAAGAACTTTTATGATTTTGCAATTAAACAAACACATTAGCTACACAGATAACATGATTTATTCAGACGTTGCTAGCACTGGCAGCACTGTTGAGTGTCTGTGAAGTGTCAGTTAACTGCACTTACATATGGTAGTGGGCTTGAAGTGTCATATTGCATTTTTCAGCCATGGGTAATATTTTTTACAGTGGTTTATAAACACCAGCGATTGCTAATGCAAAAATAAGACGTGCATCTGGAATTTCCAAAAAGGGTAAAAAATTCTGCAGATACCAAATTCTGTCTCCTTACCTCTAGATTAAAAAAACAAGAATGAATCAGTGAAATAAATCAATTGTATGATCTTGCAATTAAGAGCATCAGTCTTTAGCTCCCTCCAATTAAGCAACCTCTCAGTTTGCTTTATTGGCATGAAATTGGTATAGAGAGACTGCAGGGATAGAAGGAGAGAGGCAGTTCCCAGCATTCAACTGATAATGTACACAACTCCAGAATGCAGTTCTGGCATGCTTTTGAATCCCAGTCCCAAAATCCTGGCAAATAGTTCATGTGACAAGGTTTGAACAGCTGAAAGACTAACATGGCCATAATCTCAGTATATGGTTAAATACTGGCATTTTACAAGTCTGCATTTAAATCCACAGTTAAGCACCAAAAGGGAAGTATCCTGATTTTCAGAAGTGCTGTTTGCCCACACTTCAGTATAGTATGTGGCTATGCAAGGACACATGGATTACTACTAGGATTGCAGGATGGCCAGAGAAGCCACTGAAGTTTCCATTGCAGTTTTCCTGGGAAGACTGCAAAAAAGTTGTTAAGTCTAGCAAGTGCCCTGTCTCGCAACAAGTCTCAAGGAGCATGGATAACTGAATTCTGGGAATACTCTCATTTGTCTAACCTATGACTATAGCTCTTTGTCTGATGTCACTGTCAATTTCTAATACAGTTATGACAACACTTAGAAGAAAAAAAAAATGAAAAGGGTATGAAAAGATCTAAGCTTCAGTTCTAGGATATCCATTGAAGATCCATGGCAATGTATCTTCCTGCTAGAAGATACATTCCTAATTCTTTCCTTCCTAATTCCTTCATGCAAGATTTTATTTTAAAAGGGTACAACTGCAATGAAAAACAGTATAAAAATACAGTTATATAGCAATTTGCAAGTACCTGACATACAAAATAGTGAGTCATGATGGTTTACTGCTAAATCAGCTAGTGGCAAAACAAGTTAGTAACAACCAAATGATGAATAGGTTATGTCAATGATATTTATGAATGGCTTATTATTTGTAGGCAACCAGGCAGCAGAGGCAGCCATGGACACAGGCTGATCCACTGCCACGGATCAGGAATCTCAGCAGAAACAGTTTGGGTGGGATACTCTGAATAAAGCACAGCAGTGTACTCTCTGGTAAAGGACCAAAGAGAGATGAAGCACTGAGGTACTCAAATCCAATTAGCCAGACCAACAGTGACTGAAAGTTTTCCTGAGAGCTGAAATATAGGTAAAAATACTTCTTGACTTTTAGTGGGAAAGAGACAGAGCTGGGATAAAAGTGACAGATAAGTTACTGCATCCTGATGTGAACTGAAGCCAAAATTTTGATATTTTACTTAATTAGAGCTTCCAAAGGAGAAAAAGAAGGAAAAAAAAAAAGAAAGAAAAGAGAAGAAAAGAGAAGAAAAGAGAAGAGAAGAGAAGAAGAGAAGAGAAGAGAAGAGAAGAGAAGAGAAGAGAAGAGAAGAGAAGAGAAGAGAAGAGAAGAAAAGAAAAGAAAAGAGAAAAGAAAAGAAAAGAAAAGAAAAGAAAAGAAAAGAAAAGAAAAGAAAAGAAAAGAAAAGAAAAGAAAAGAAAAGAAAAGAAAAGAAAAGAAACGAAAAGAAACGAAAAGAAACGAAAAGAAACGAAAAGAGAAACGAAAAGAATCTGCTGCTTCTGACAGCCTGGAAAACTACTGTACTTCTGTAACTACGACATAAACCTTGTTAAAATATTACACTCACGCTAATTATTCAAATAAATCAACATTCACTCCATTTACAATACAGTGCACCAGCTAACTTCTGTTGGGAATGCTGCCCACCATTTGCTGGAGCTATAAAAGATGAAGGAAAGTAACTGAGAATACCCAGGCCTTTTCCATTTGAAAAATCCTGTTTTAAAATAGTTTGGAGAAGAAAAGCCTAGGAACAGCATGTTCTTCACTTGTTGAGTTTTGAATGCCTGCAGCAAGTCTGGGACACAACTGAGCATTATTAGAACATAAATACATCCAAGTTGAGCTCCAGAATCAGTTTTGGTACAAGAGGCATATTAAAAATACTAAAATATTCCTCCACTCTCTCTATCTTATCTCAAAACCCAAAACAATAGCCTTCCCTCTCAGTACCACATCTGAGGATTTCGATACTTTTTGTTTTCTTTAAAGGATGAATGAGGTTTTATTTCTTTAAGGCTCCTCTGCTGATCTTTGCTAAGAATTTCTCTAAGGTCTTGCAAAACAAACAATAATAGGGGTCTCTCTGCAAATAAACTTGATGTCATTAGGTTCTGTCTATCCTGCTGTGACTTTGCTTCACTGACAGACTCACTTTTCCTTATACTACTTACTGGGTCCAAAAAGCCTGTACAGCATATATTTGTAACACTTCCAGCAATCAGATATGATTTAAGCACCAAATGAACCAACAGGAAAGGGAAGAAGAAGGATACGAGGCACTAAGTAACAAAACCAACCAACCAACCACAAAAAATTGCTTGCCTACATTCTTCTTTCTGTGATGTGTTTATGAGGGTATTCATACAAGGAGTGAATTAATTAACCTACTCCCGCCAAGGTAACAGAATATACAGATGTCTTCTACCAAGTCTTCTTTCCTCCTTCTCAGAGTTCCCCAGATCTGGGAACTGAAGGAGTGCCAAACGTGCACACAAGCATCCCATCTCAAGAAAAACAGTACAGTTAGTTTACTTCTCTTTTTTCCCTACACAGGCACGTGAGGACAATTCCAAGCAGGGTACTCCACTAAGCACCACAGCCTGGGGAAGGGTTCAGGGGTCCTTAACAATCTTCCTAGGGATGGCATGTTGACAATTTTAATGTTGCAAGGGATATCAGTTACAAATCATCATTGCTAACCACAAAATTTGAAGATTTTCCTCAGGCAAACCATCAGAGTTGCTTAAACTAGGATAACAAAATAAACCCTAATTATGAAACGGTTTGACTTTTCCTCTTCCACAGCACTGTACATTATCAAAAGAAACAGTTCCTCATTTAAAACCACAATGTGGGGGTTTTTTAGTCCAAGAACTTTTTTTAATAGTCAAACAAGTTAAGGAGCCTTCTGAATGGTCTTACACCATGAGTGTAAAAAAGTCCACCTGGGAGTGTGGGTGGGCAAGGAAGCCTGGACCCAGGCAGTTTCAGGAAGAATGCAAACCCATCAACGACTAGAAATTAATCTCAGATGTAAGCACAGGAAGGAACTGAGGGTAGGTTCAAAGAGCAACTGTAGCTGTAGTTAAGGCAGTCTACGGGCAAGTGCCGAAGGACCCACCTTGCTCTTCTCCTGCTGCCCACAGTGATCTTCATTAGGAAGTTAATGTTCACTGCATGGTGGAAGGAGCAGGTACTCATAGACTTGAAAAATTGCTTCAAAGGGCTTAAGTCCCACTGAGGGAAAAAAATCTCTATATAAGAAGATCTTCACTAAGTCTGCCATAGGAGGGAGTTGTTGCAGCAGCATTTCTTCCTGCCTGCTTTCTGACAGCCACTTGCTTGATCAATTTGGGAACATATAGGCATGATATAAGTCTTGGTCTTGCACCATTACAGTGCAAAAGAGGACAGAGGCACCAATGTTCCCACAACATGTGCTTGGACATACTATCAGAATGACTGTGTTGTCCAACAGCTCCCTTAATGATGCACAGCTATACGCACCTTTTAAGTTGACTTCTTGTCAGTACATTCTCTTGCCAAAAGTAAGGGCTGTATGAATTAATTAATTTAGTCACAAATTGAATTATATTCTAATGCACTCTACTAAATGCAAACAGCTATTAAAATATTTTTCTATTTTGATTTTGTGGATATACTGCTTTTACAGTTGTTCTCAAAGTTAGCTAAACCATATTTACCATAAAACACTGCTTTAAAGTAGTACATGAAGTGAAATGAAATACTGCTACCATCTGTGAATAATGTAATCAGGCAAATGAGGAATAATGACTGCATCATGGTAATTTAGGATAGAACATACTGAATTACAATTGTCAGCAGCTTGGTTTATAGCTCACAAACTTGAGAAAGGCACAGCATATAAAAAGAGCGGGAAAGGATTTAATCAAAATATGATTACAGAAGAGAACATAAACGACACATGGCATTACTTTTCAAGGGTCCACCACTATTATTTGTATCTTGAAGTGTAACTGAAAAGTTACCATCACACACACACAGAAAGATATTTTCAGTGATACAGCGCTGCTCATACGCATCACAAATCCACAGGGTTTAGCTCATAACAGAGAAATAATTCCACCCAACTCTTTGGGGTTGTGGTAGGTAGTCAAGGAAATAATCTATGGAAATTCCACCAGATTCTTTCCATTTTCTAAGTTTCCTATCTGTTCATAGGCCAGAGGTGCAAGTCAGTATTTTCCCTGCCCAGTACAATGACTTCCATTGGGGATGATCTGCAGCAGGAAGCAAACTGGTAGGACGCTATTCTTCCCGACTCTGACATTCTTTTGAGAGGTTTAGGGTGGAGTTATCTTTACCAGATTTGCTAAAATGAAATATCCTTTGAAATATGGAAAAAAATTTCCATACTCTTTAAATCTACTTCTTGCATTAGACAAGGAAATTCAGGTCCCTGTTATTGAAAAGATGCCTTTTTCCTCTCCTTTCATTTCTTGTTCCATCTCCATTCTACATATTTTCCCCTCAAGCATTTCCATAATCCTTTCACTGTTGTACATGAATACCTCTTGGCCACTGATATATTTCACTTTGCATCATCACAGTCAAGCAGAGAAGAAGCAGGAACTGGAATAAAAACATAGAGTTATTTTCTCTGGTTACACAGGAAGCTTTGGTGGATCAATCCCAGCTACCAAAGTGTTGTTTAGCAATCCCTCCTCTCAAAGTTTCCTCTGTAAACATAGATATTTAAGAACAACTTGTCATTTGGAAAAATTTACTTGTCTGTATAAAACTTTTTATGACCCATTTCTCCACAGGGCAGAAACTTAACAAACGTTTCTGAATTCCAGTTGGAATTATGTTCTTCACTGATGAAGAAAACTGTCCATTTTTCCTCCTGTTATAAAACATTCCTTTCACTTAGAATATTCCTGTTCCTCTAAATTACTGCACTGACACAAAAGCAAGAACCACCTGGTAATGCCCAGAGAAATTATAGTATCTGCCTTCAGAGAAGGCAGCTGCTGGCACTGGTAATAAATAAATAAACAGATAAATGTATACATGTGTAAATAAATAAAAGCTGTTCACTGAATTTATGTCACCAGAAATCCAGATACTTTCCACATGTTTCTGCCTTCCATCATCTGGGAAAAATCACAATGTACTAGTTCCATTCTGCATGATAGCACACTGGATACTGTACCAAAATCTTTTAGTAATGGATAGTTTAAGTTTTGGGTTTGTTGGGTTTGGTTTGGGGTTGTCTTTTAATCCTGACTCTTTCATAAATAATTTTGTTTCATATGAAAAAATGTTGTGGGATGAGTATCACTGGAGGCTGAGAAGAGGAAAGTATTGCAGTTGATGAAACTACACCTTTTTATAAAACATTTTTTTATTACCATGCTACTCACCGTGTAAAGGTGACATTTCAACATGAAACACTATAAATTATGCTGCATCAGTTTATAAAAATCTAGATTTTCAAAATTTAACAATCAATCAAGATGACATCTAGGAAAATTCCCTGGAAGCCAATAAAAAGACTGTACACAGTGCACCGCCCTGTACTGCTGCCCACTCTTCTTGCTCCCAGGCGATGCTGCTAAAACCTGGCTCTCACTTCTGTTAGCTTTTGGCCTTTCTGGAGAATTATGAAGGTGTAAAAGATCTAAAATAGGTATTTCACATAGCTTTCCAACTTGAAAATATCTGTCACCACCCTGTCTTTAAGTTAGACTTATTAAAAATGCATGACAGCCTTGTGCTTTACAATGTTCATGGTTATGTATGTCTTGAAGATGTACTGAAAACACGACAACAGATTTCATCAGAATTTATCCCATTACCGGAACTGATTAGTCAGTGCTAAATAAGAAAGCTTCTTTTGGAGCACCATGGCAATAACTAACAATAAATATGACTAACATAAAATTTAACAGACCAAACATGCATCTAAGATTAGCGAAGCAAATACTGCCTCAGTGAAACAGCCACCAGGAGGCTAAGAAAAGTGAAAAGAGGGAAAACATAATTGAAACTTTCATAAGGAAAAAATAACTATCATGTAACGAAAGTATACAATTACCTAGATCACCATGATGGTTGCAAAGGGAATCACGACCTGCAGGTTTAACAGTCAGACCTGCTATGCCAGAATCAGCTGTAAGTGCTGAATCTGCCAGCGGCACATTAAACGCAAATCTGATTTTAGGAACATGTAGAATTATTGAGCAATTGGATTTCATTTTGATTTAGCTACATCACTTTTCCCTTCACCTTAGTAAATGGGTATCAAAATGAATGTAGATGTCACACTACAGGGAAAACAATTCACAAGTAAACCACGTAAAGTTGGAATTAAAATTTTTAAGAGCTCCACTTCAAACACGAATTTCAACCACTGCTGACCATGGCAGATTTAGCTGAGAACAAAGTGATCTTTCAAAAGGTCAAGCAAACACAAATTGCTCAAAATTGCTCACAATTGCTCACAATTACTCTTTAATAAAGATGTTTAAGTAAGAAGTGCATGTCAACCAGACCTTCAGACATTACTGAGACAATCTTCTGCTTGACTCTGCTTATTTCCTTTAGTATGAAGAACAGTGGTTCATTTTAAAGAAAGAGCTGAGTTAGAGAATGTATTATGTTAGAGATTCTCAAAACACAGATCACAGAGCAATTTCTAATGCTCTGAACATTCTTTTAGGGAGCTGACTCTATTAGGAAGGTTCATCAATTTTATCTGAAAGGGACTATTTAGCAGAGTAGCAAACACAACAGGATAGAGTCAAACCAGCAACTTCCATAGAACCATTATGAACAAGTGAGTGGCAGCTAACTGGGGATGATGGGGAAGATTACAGTACTACATGAAGGAATATGTGTTTCAGGCCCAGAAATTAGTATCACCTGTTTGGCCAAGTTTCTTTTGCACAGCAACCAAGGCAGGAAGAACAGAGGCTGTGTATGTCCAGGTAAGGTCTCAGCATTGTGTCAAATGCAGATAGGGCACAAGGCAAGACTGAGGAGCTGGAAAGTATTTCAAGGTTCCCCAGCTCAGCCTCACCTTTGGGATGCAGACGCAGAAAACACATTCCTCTCTGGATCCTGGCAGTTGAGCTATTTTAGATATACACATTGAATGCAGAGCTAGAACTCCAAATATTTTAACAAACAAGGAAAATATGAGCAAACGTGTTATTTGACACCTAAGGAGAACTATTTTATGCACCACAGTCTAATAATAAATTTAACTACTTTCTGTATAGGAAAAAAGAAGCAAGTGAAAGAGCTGACTTGGTGTAGGTCCATACCATGACATTTAAAATTGAAACACTGAAAGCTTAGTCCTGTTGTGGGTTTGGTGGGGGCAGAGGCAGGGGTTGCCAAGTATGATAGCTTCTTTAAGGCTCCTGACATCTCACAGAGTGTTTGAACAGAAATCACAGAGACAGAGAAGATTATGTAGGCACAGTGCTAGGCACAGAAAATTATTAGGCAAATATTTAACAATCTAAACCTTGAAAAAGAAGTTTGAAAAACTAGTTATATTCAGATTAATTTTACTGCTCATATAATTCATAAAACTGCAGTATTGAAGGTAAATAGTTAAGGCAGTTATAAACTCATAAAATACTATGCTCAAAATAAAAATTATCTGGAACCTAACAACTCTGACTTCTTTTCATAAGCTACTGACCTTTATTTCTCTCAAGATGAAGTTCACAGTGGAATTAATTAATGACTAGCACAGATATATCACTTACCTTGAAGTAACAGCTTCCATGAATTCATCAAGAAGATCATCATAGGCTTGACCTCTAATTCTCTTATGTCTCAGCCCAATATACAAAGGATCTTTCAGCAATGCCTGTTTAAAAAAAAATGTTTGAACTATTACATGAGTAAGTTACAATACTACACTCTTAGTTAATAAGAAGGGGACAAAAATACAGTGTTTGAGGAGTAACCCAAGCATATGAAGTACATATCAATTTATCCACCTCTACATTAAGACAGAAGAAACATAAAGAGATTAAAGAAACACCCTTTTGTATCAAGGAAAAGGGATACCCTAGTCTCAAAGGAAGTGTATAGTTTCCAAGTGAAAAAGTAAAATTTACTCTGGGATGTCAGGTTTCAAAAGTATCTTTTAAAGGTTTAGATAGTAATTTTCTATTTTTCTTTTATATACTGAACGTTCTCTGACATTTTAAAAAAGCCATTTTCCTTAAGTTTCACAAATCTCTCCCAGAGTCCATCATTTCAACTGTGTTGATGAGTTGATATTCAGAAAATGTGCTGCTTTCTAAAATTCAATATGCCAAAACATAATGAAGCCTTTGCCCTTTTCCCTCCAAACTTTTTAGACTATCAGCTTAGATTCTAGAATTCTTCATCTCAGCTATCTGTGTTCCATCAGCTGGATATGATTTCCGAATTTGTCAGCGCTTAAATCTTGTACCTTTTCTTCCTTTACCTTTCTGATCCAGACTTCCCCATGGTCCATAAAAACACTAAGCCTGTATCATGCCATGTCTGCACTACAAGAAGGTCTGATGTATTTCCAAATTATAACTTACAAATTACTAGAAATGTTCAAAGTGTTTTGCAATCACTTTTGACCATCCACTTTAGCTACAGCAATTCCCCATAGTAAATCTCATGCTTCCACTGGCTCTCCCAGGAACTCAGGTATAAAGGCACTCTTTGCTATTATTTCTCACATGCCTCTGAAAACAAATAAGCTAATTTCCCCATTGTATGTAGTGTGCAATCCTCCCACACGTGCCCAAACAGCATGCAGCATAGGTCAGAAGCTTGACTAAACATTTTTCATCCAAAAACAATTTGCAAACCTAACAGGATGGTAGAAATTTGTTGTACATCAGCTTCAACTAGAAAAACATTGTAAAGGAAAATACAAGACCCCCTTGTCTTCCAAGAGAGAGGCTTCAGAATGCAAAATGAAGCAAAAGGTCTGGAAAGCTTTCTCAGCCTGATCCAGACTAGGAAACAGAAATCTGATTTCTGAATTTTAGAGAAGTGCCTAAATTCCCATCCCAGCTTTTTTTTATGCTATAAAACTGAAAAAAATTCCTCTGGGTCGCAAGCCTCTGTTAAAAGACTGATTTGAATCAGTATGAAACTTAAAATCTGTGGTGATATTCTGCCTCCCCTGGGAGTATACTGATGCAAACCTATAGATAGAGATGTTTGTCTCTCCCTCATTTTTCTCTCCACTTCCACGAAGAAGTAAAGATATAAGATTAGAATGTTTTAAAAAATCAAGCAGGTTTAAAAGCTGAATTTTCTAAAACTTGCTAAATTAATCACCAATTCAAAACAATTTGTAATACATGACTTCCAGCCATTCAGAAATTGTTAGTTCAACTTTTTGAAGTGAAATGCAAATAAAGCTCAAAATTAAAATTACTGTGCAAATGAAGGTGAAGTCATTACACTGTATTTTATTTATTCCCTTCACCAACACACTGTAGCATTCATGTTTAAGTAGCATATTTTTTTGCAGAAATAATTTTGCCTGTGTATTTACATTATCCTAAATATTCTAGCAGCAAAATCGAAATACTAATTCTGTACCTATTCTAGATACTGCAGGAAAAACTGTCAAAAGTTTGATCTGGTATCTGTCAAAGTATTTTTCCCTTTTGTAAAGTCTTCTTGTTTTTATATAATCAGTTCAAATTTTGTAGTCAAGAATTATTTCTGAAATTATTTTTTTCATTTCCATTTTGAGTTTGTCTAGTTATTAATAAAGACCTCAAGAAAAGCTGGAAAATCAAGGATAAATTTATATGTCTGGGAGATTAATTCACAGGAAGTGCAAATTAAGTTTTTAACGCCATGGAATCTTCTGGCAGTTTTGGAGAGCCCATATGAGTTGTCCCTTTCTTCCCACTAGACTGAGCACACAAGGTTGGGAAGAAGAACTGCCAAGCCTCAGGAGCCTCCATCAGGAACATCGTGGTAGGACTCAGAAACAGCAATCTCATTTCTAAAATCCCATTGCTGCAGCTTTCCATGCGAGTAGGCTTCTGCTATTCCATGTCCTGTGCAAGTATACCACGTCTCACTGTCCAATTCAGAGTAAATAACTTAATCCCTTTCCAACTCCCCTAATTCTTCTTCCTAAATTGATTTGCTCTTTTCAAAGAGCTTCCACAAACTTTGTATTAAGCAGTATCTGTTTTCTCATTTTATAAAAGAATGCTCAAAAGGAAAAAAAAAATTAAAAAAAATTCTTTGGTCCCTTTTTTTTTTAAATTCTGATGACATGTTTCTAAAACACTTTGCAGTCAGACTGAATCAGTCTGATTCCTTCAAGAAGGCAGTTTAGATGGGCAGTGATTCTGTGAAAGTTCAAGAGAAATAGGCATCACATTACTCTGTTCAAAAAGTGCTAAACCAGCCATGGGTCTGCCTTGAAATGTACACAGGCTCTTACACTCCTTTTGCTGCTTCTGCATTTTTCATGTCTGTGAGCATTTAAATCTGTAGTCAACACCAAAACTCAGAACTCCAAAGCAGCTCCATTTATAGGACCACTGTTTGAGTTTACTCACCTTTGATGCTGAAATTTAATGTGAAATATTTAAAACAATTATTACAATGTTTCTGGAGTATGTATAAACCTCTAGCCTGGGAAGTCTCACAAGCAGAGACAATTAATTCAGCAACACATCTCTGATGAAAAGCTTGGCCAGCTATATACTCAGAGTTCAGAATTCCTTTACAGCTCACTGCATTCTGCTTAACAAACGTTACAGTTTGACATGAAATAGCCCCAAAAAGTTTCTTTATGGTCCTGTTTGGAACAACGTATGAAGAAACCCGTGGCAGACACAAAAGAATGAAACATTCAGCAAGTGAAAAGAACAGTGGTCACGTCTGCGCCCTGAGTGGCAAACCATTGTGGAGCCGCTCCCTTTCCAAAGGGCACTGAAGAATGAATAAGCTGCTTAAGCACATTATCCCCTTATTCAGGTCAACACCATGCAAACCAGGACCGTGGTGCTTGTTTTTTTTAGAGGGTTCACACATCTTGAGAGATTAACATTTGCTACCAACTATTTCATGGCTTTCAAAACAGATTACAAAAAAAAAAAAGTTCCATCGTACAATCGAGCATGTCAAACTGACATGATGATTAGGTACTTTTCCTCAATGACTTGGGTTTCTTTTGTTACCCAGCTTGTTGTCAAAGCTTAAACTTTGTTTTGTTCTTTTGGAAATCCAATCTCCCTCAAAACATAACTCTCCTTTTTTCCAGGTTAGCGGATTTGTTATGCATATTACATGATACTGAAAAACTTGATGCCAGCTTATTTTTAGACATGTTTGTTCTAAGGCTAAAAAAAAAGTTCTAAAACATTTAGGTTTACCAATGTAATACGTTCAAGCTTTAACAGAAATAGGGTTTTCTAAGAATAAAGGGCTTATTTGAAGTTCTGGTAGTGGAAATACCATGTAGATCTATTTAGAATTAGCTGTGCAAAATAACGAGTTCTTTGAAGCACCACCTGAGCGCATTAAAACAGTAATGACCTTTGGGGGTTTTAGGAAAAAGGCAAGCCGTTTATACCATCTTACTTAGAGCAAAGAGATCAGAAAACCATTAAAGTTCAAGCAAGGCTGAGCTGTGCACCTGGCTCTAATTTAGCTACAAAAGCCAAACCAGTGAGAAACAGAAAACTGCCCACTTAAATATTTCATCAGTTGAGCACAAACACGCTGAAATGTCATTTATTCCCAAACTTGGCTCTGAGATGTTTCTTTGGAACAGATATATACTTTAGTGGACAGCTTCATGGAAAATTGGAGGTGAACATCTGCAAGACCCTGAGTCTTTCCACTGAAAAAGATGGAGCAGAGACTGTTCAGAACCACCCAGTGCCACCTAGACAGTGTTTGGTATACGGTAATGCTTCAGAGCAGCAACTAACCCCAAGCCATTAAAATGTCTAAACCCTCCAGCAATTCTACAGTGGGAAATGATTTGCACTAGAGCCGCAGTTATAAAGCTAAAAGAGAGCTATATTTGTATGGGACATCTGAAGCTTTGGGACAATGACATGCCACATGCCAGAAATTAAACACATTTCTGAGCATGATTGGTCTAACAGGGCAAACAGTTACCAAGAACACCAAGGGGAGGCTGCTGCTTTTTCAAGTCTTAATATTTTCTTACATTAATACACTCTAAATTCTTTTTGTAACCTTCTTGTCTCAGTTTTAACAGGTTGGGGAAGGGCTAGTGAGAAGAGGGAGGCTTCTGTTCTCCAGGAAAGTTGCATATTCCAAACTTTTTTTTTGTCCCATAAGATTGAAATTTCATTTGATGTGAAACTTTTTCCAATAAAAAAGAGTTAGCTGGTTAGAAACATGCCAATGTTCTGAACTTAACTTCAGCTTCCATCAGTCCTCATCACCTAGTAATCAATCTGCATTCATTTAAATTTTTGGTTTTTAAGCACTAACATGCTGAATCACAATTTTCTGTCCTTCAAGAACTGCTTACAGCTGTGAAGTGTTTTTCATGGCATTAGAAAGACTGTACAAGATTTCAGTTTCTATTAGACCAGAAAGCCTTTCTTTTTTTTGAATAAGCTTATTTTGAAGACTGCAACAAAGGATGATGCCCTTAAAACGTGTAACAAATTCTGTGTTTCCAAATGCTAAGTGAATTTTGGAGGAGTTGAACACTACTAATTGGGTTTGAGGGTGTAGAATACTTTGCAAAAATAAGTTGCATAATCAGAGAACTAAAGATTTTTTTTTTAAATTTTGGTTTTTTGAATTACACTAGCCATATGACATACTCACTAGGAAGAAATCACAGCCCCTCCTATCTAAACACCAGACCTTTGTCACCACATTTGCAAATGTTAGCAAGGGGCCTCTTGCACAAGTCAAAAGGAGCCTTATCCTCTGTTTCTCCCTAAAAGAAGGAGATCTCCTCTTTGGGAGTCTCAGCTAACACTTTATCTAGACATCCCCAAGACAGGTACTGGCATACAGAGCAGTAGCTCTCTTTGCCCCTCAGTTTCCTCCATGGGATCCTCCACAGGACAGGATGTCACAAAAGATCCCAAGACAAGAGGCCAAAAATGGGTATCACAATGAGTTGTTCTAGCTATAAAAAAAGGAGGAAAAACCCCACACACTGGACATGATTTTTAACAGTTGAGCCCAGCTGTGCTCACCTTGCCAAAACCAAGTGGCTGTCAGTTCTTTTAGAGACAAAGATACAGCCACACTATAATTACTATTTTCCCACCTGTAATCCTAAAAACATGAGTGAAAATTGTCCCTTGTCTGCTCAGACAAAATTCTAGACCTTCAATAGTCAAAAGTTTAAAAGATAATACATTCATAGTGCTCCTTTGTCATCAATCTTGAATGCATTGCTTGAAGGGAAAAACTTCCGTGGAATAAAATTATTAGCAAAGAGTATTATGAATTTTTGAGACAGTTTAAAATATAAAATTTATTAAAACTCTAGGGAAGCAATATCCTAATGTCACAGAAAAGAAGTTACAGTATTTCAAATTCTGCTTAAAACAATTTAAGGTTGTGCTAAAAATATAGAGAATATATTCTTTTTCATATATGCATAATGATACTATAGATTTGCACACTCAGACTAGACTCTTTCAGGCAGTCTTTCTTTTTTTAAGACTAGACTTAAAGACAGGCTTCATTAATTCAATCCAACTTGTTCTTTAATTTGGTAAGGTTATTGAAGTGTCAGTGTGACCTTTACATCCTGTAAAGCTTGCTTCTGCTCAGGAAGCTTACTCATTTCTTAACCTGAGATGAATTACTAGTTGTAGCTTTGAATGCTCACTGAACCTTGTTGCTTATATTCTCGTGATTTCCCACGCATGCAGACAGCTTTGCCCAGCTGAAAAACTGTCAGCTCCAGCGAACTTTAACAACAAAATAAAAATCTCTCTAATGGCTGGAAAGAATGCTTCATGAAGGAATCTTGTAACACGCTACAAAATTACCACAGCCCATCCCCAAGCAAGAAGACTGCACAAAGCCAGCCTGTGCCAAGGACATTCTGTGGGATGTTTCCAGTGCATGTATGTGGCACTGAATAAAGGCCCCAGTGTGCGAGTGCTGTGGGCAGACAGTGGCTGTGTGCCCAGGGGCACAAGCCTCCAGCCCCCTCACACGACACCATCCATCCACCTGCATCCCTCCATCCCGTGCCATGGCTACCAGAATGGCTCTTCCAGGAAGTCACACATGTTCCTGTGCGTGAGCATGCAAAGCTAAAGGCCTCTCAGCCCCCTGAGGGTAACATTTAAAAACATACCTGAGATACACACGTGTGGTTATGTGAGCCCTCATTAGCAAGGGAGCACCAAGTGCAAAATTCAAAGACAGAAAGTTGCAGCAGCAAGGGGCAAGATGCATTTGATTTTTCAGATTTTTCAAGAGGCTGCTGTCTCTTCAAGTCAGACAAGGCATTTGTGTTTGGGACATGGCTCACTTGTGTCCACGAGTCAGTTTGTAGAACCAAGTGATGGATGAAAAGCTCAAGTGCTGTTGATGGTGCCACGGCAGACAGCAGTGCTGCCTTCTAGTTTGAGTCTCCAGATACTCCTGAGTCACTCTCACAGCTTAACTCCAAAATGCTGGGAATTTTAAAATATTTTATAGAAATCATACTTTTATAGAAAGTTTATCTTATGATTTTTAGGTGTAATTCAAGATTCCTGAGCACTTTGTGGAACACACAATACCAGTTACACCCCAGGGGTCCATTAATGATGCATATGCTGAAGAAGTTCTTTTCTAGGCTAACTTTTCCATTCCAAACAATCTGGAATTTACAATGATACCTGAACCTCTTTACTTGGTGGGCTCTGAAAACTACAAGTAATACACAGTACAGCTAGGCTAACTATATATTACCATGCTTGATATTGAATACTAAAAATTAAAAAATTTTAAAAGCAATAATACATTTGACATCAGGTGCATTGTATCTTTTTCAGAGCAATTTGGCTTTTGTTCCACCTGCTCACCTTTCCACTACACGGTGTAAGAGATTCACACAGCAATGACAAAGCTTTTTCTGTAAGTTACCATTGATATCAAAACAATTCTTGCAGTAAATTTACTTGGACAATCCAGCAAAAACTGCTCTGTGCACCTTGATCTTTATGGCAGTTTCCAACCAGGAAAGACCTGGAAACAGCTGGGTAGTGAAATATACCTCAACTACAACTTTGCTAGCCAACAGATAAAGAAAAAAAAAAAAAGGTATTTCCCTGAAATTTAAATGCAATTGGAACCTTTGTTTTCAGGTCAAACAGCTTACACTGATGATTTTCAACCAGTTTAACTTCTAAAAATTATTAGAAGGAAGTATCAGAGAATAGCCATCAGGAGTCTGTTCATAAGAAGAAAAGCAGGCATTTTCCTGAGGACTGGATTGGGTGTTGTTATGAAAGTACTGTAATTGAAGAAAGGAAAAAACTGCCCTCAAAGATAGCAAGTTAGGTTGACAGTTTTTTCATACCAGAGAATTAAAAAGTTTTTCAATTCTAAACATTTAATTGTGCCAACATTTTCTGTTACAGAAAGTCAGCTTGAAAACTAAAATAATAAATTCCTTGTAGACTGATCTTTATAGCACTAGAGTTCTCCTAGTACTCTGCTTGTGTATCATCACCATAGGGATTCATCAGGTCCTTCATTTAAATCAATATTTAATCAACTTATGCTCCAAGTAGCAGCTGTGCCAAGCAGCTCATAACTAAGGCACGTGATTACCAGGATGAAGGGCAAATAATTTCTAATCTTGGAAAAATACTGAGGAGAAGTCTAGAAAGATCCCTTTTCTGTGTTAATTGCGCCAATCTGAAAATAATGGAATGCTTTGTATGAACAGGGGACTGTCACCACGGGTTCTTCAGAATGGGTTCTCAAGCACTAGAACAGGCTGCCCAGGCAAGTGGCTGAGTCCCCCTTCCTGGAGGTATTTAACAGTACATGTGGCACTTAGGGACATGGTTTAGTGGTGGACTTGGCAGTTCTGGGTTAACAGTGGGACCCAATGGTTTCATAGGTCTTTTCAAACCTACATGATTCTATGATTCAACCTGCTAGCAGAGCCATATCTGGCAGAGTTAGTAAGGAGACCAGAGAGGCCTAATTCATTGTGTATTTTAAGAAAAGAAAACAAAACAAAACAGCAAGATAAATACTCTGCATTATGTTTAACAGTCTGAGAGAACTCTCCTGATGTTAACATCTGTCTGCAGGGATAGGGACAATGCCAATTCCACAAATGCCTGTAATTTGAATTGGAACTTGGAAGACACTCAGAACCATGGTTTTGGAGGAACATTTCATCAGACACAATTTTAGCGTGCATAACTCTTTTACACAGTAAAACTGAAAACAAATGGTTGTCTGCATGCCAGTGGCATTTCTTGAAAAACTTAATCGTTTGCCTATTCAGAAAACAATAGTCCTGAAGAATCCAAAATCGTTTAGGACTTCAGCACATTGTGCTGCATGTAATCACTAATACTGAACATACAAACAATAGTCAGAAAGTAAAGAAATCTGAGAAACCTCATGTATTTTATTCATATAATTTTCAGAAGAAGTCTCACAAGAAATCTCCTAAAACTCCTGATATCTATTTTCTATAAAAGCTTTTACTGAATCACAGAAAAGGCTCAGATAAACCATTAAGTTCCCTACACAACTGAACTCCCACAGGCAGCACAGAGTTAATGACTACAATTTCTTCCTCATGAACCCCAGCAGCTACTTGGCTAAAATCTCAATCACATGTCCTATCACACATCAAGAAACAAGTTACAATACCCTCACTGCTACATTTTGAAATATAGCTGATGGATAATGGGAACTGGAAACAGATCACTGCAACCAAACTTTAGAAAGTTTATTGCTCTCAGAAAGCATGAGGGATGACATGCTAAAACCTACTTGAAGGTCCAGCCATAAGTGCTTATAATAAATCAAAGAAGGTGGCCAAACAATAATCTTTAAGAAGAGCCCAAACAGTACTCATGGTAGCCTAGACAGTACCCTAAAAACAAGTCTAGCCTCAGGGAAACGCTCTATAGAAGTTGGAGATAATGATCATTTCTTTTTCCCGCAAAGTTAGCAGGAGTGTAGCTATCTCAATACATTACATTTTTTACCTTATCAAGAGAGTGACAAGATACAGCTGCTTGGGGTGGTTCAAACACTTTAAATACATCAAACTTTTCTACACCATTTTTGCAAAGCAACGAACACACATCATTCCCTTTATGTTCATGCACTTATATTTACAAATTTTGTTCAGGATAGGTAGCTGGAATGTCTGAATATAAGGAGACATCCAGCTTTCAAAACCAGACAAAAATAAAGAAAAAATCCAATACAAACCCAAAACCAAAAAGCAAACCACCAACAAAGTGAATCAGCAAAGAGCAAAGACTTATTGTTTTGAAGATGACACCAGTAAAGTTTTGTTATTAATTAGCAATATTCAGAAGAATGACATCTTAATAATTTAATTCCACATCTGGAGAATTACAAAGATACCATAAACCTTAAAAAAAACCCTCAAAGACCTTTTTCATTTATATTTAATATTGTACTAATAAAGAGGATTTTGCTAATATTGTATCAGCTCACACGTTATGACAGCAGGGTGTCTCAAGTCCATCAGAGAGGTAATTGAACAGAATTTCAACGTATCAACAGATACCATTTACAAAACTGGAAATCTTGTTCTAGGTTACCAGTACATCTCATTTCTACACCAACCATTCTGATAATTTGTTTTTAGTTTCTTTCCATTCGTATGTAACTATAAATCTCCACTATTTGTTGTGACCTCTCCTCAGTTTTATTAAACTTATGTCTATTTATTTCATTTACTTCCATAAGCTACTTCCACATGGTCCTTCCTTTGACCCTGACATCCCTATCTCCTGTGCTGACACTCAGACATTTTCTTTACTAGAGCCAAATGGGTTGGACCTCTTCCTACATCAACAAGTCATATCAACAGTGTCCCTTGGACTGAGAAAAGTATGTTGATATTATTTTGGTGCTGGCATCTTAGCTATATATCTGCCCTGTCACCAGTAAAAAAAAAGGAGGAGTCATTCTGTGCACAAAGTAGACTTGCTAGTGCAAGGCCAGCATTTGTAAGAGCACCTTTACAATTCAAGCGTGATAAGCTTTGTCCCAGATGCTAGGCTGTCTTCTGTGGAACCATAAATAATACATATCTTCCCACCTTTTGTGATAATAGCTATATTTATGCCCATTCGTTCTCGTCTTCTCCATTGCCTGTGAAATTGCTGAGGAGGGTGATAGCAGTTACTGTGAAAGCCAGCGAAAACAAACACTATCTGTTGCTGTCTTCTGAGCATAAAGAACTGGAAATGTCCAACGTATCTTCAAACAAAGTCTGCCATCAATTTAGTCTATGGATATTCATGCATACTATCCAAAATAAGCATTTCCAGATATTAATTTCTGCCCTCTTTCATAGACCCCCTTACTCTGAAAAGTGAAGTAAGAAGAAATTAAATGGACTGACAGAACTGCCTGTAACATCAGTACACAGCTCGTTCTAGTCTCAGCTGAAACCGAGACTTTGTGTCACCATCTATATTCTTTCTTGTAAAACCCTTCCCTCTTCAACTTCTCAGGTTTTAAAATTCATTACCAGCATGTAGTTTGATAAACGTGAAAATCTGAGGCACCACCTAGCTTTGTCACATTTTCCATGGTCTAATGAAATAGAACATTTCACAAAAGAATCATAAATTGCAAATTTCACAACAATAAATTAACAGCCTCAGAAAAAGAATATATTCCCGGTCAAAACAACAAAGTTTAAAGGATGACAATAGATCAAAAGTAGCAGACAATTGCTGAGGTCTTCTCGCGCACTAAGCAGTGGAATGGCATTTCTCTAAGAGCAGTAGAATGACACTTCTCAAAGACAACAAGAGTTTGTTTAGTAAGAGGTTGACATAAGTTCAAAACCAAGCTTTAGTCTCTGTAGAAGTCCCCTGAGTCACATAGCAACCACACGTCAGACGCAGAGCGAGGCAAGTGAAGTGCAAACTGAGTATGAATTCATGTTAGCTAACTTAAGAACCTATACTGGATACTTCTACATCTATCCTAGTCTAGGTTCTTTTTACAGTCAACAAGTAAAAAAAAGATTAAAAAACATTTTAAAATACAATTCATCAGAGCAGTTTGAGACAGTTCCTCTACAAGAAGCAGCACCTGTTCCCCTTACAAAATTAGTCTAGGAGGATTAGCTTAGGTTCAGATGACTGTCAAGCTCTGTGTCTCTCTTTAAGTCTTTCTTAGCTTACCTAGTTTGGCCCCAGACTCTCAAGATTAATAATTCAAGCACGAGGTTATAATTGTCCGTTCCACTAATCTTAAGTATGGGAGAGAAAGAGGCAAAAACATTGCTGCTTAACTGGGTATACTAGAAAAGTCTAAATTTGGATTTACTACACAGGCAACATGGAAAGGCTGGATGGTTACACTGAAGACATTTACGGTTACACGAGGACAAAGGTTACACGAAGACAAAGAAGACTGAAAACATATCTCTAGTATTTTTTGAAAGCATAAGAGAACTTTAGGAAAGGTAATTTGCAATGATGGTGGACATAAGCCTGGCACTGAAATATATAACAATGTATTACTTTATACAACATGCATATTAAAAAGATAATCTGTACTCGAAGGTCCCCTTTAATATAATTACACTACAACTGGACAACTGGATGAATTTTTAAAATTGCAGTAACCGTTTGTTGTACAATAACAACAGTCAGTCCCCATTGATTTTTTATTTATTTAAAAAGGACTGTAAGTATTTTTGCTACTGACAGGAAATGTAGATCAAGGTATTTTTCACCTCTGTATCAGGGCAAAAGAAGATGAGCACTATAATAATAGTGATGTAAACACAGAATGCCTTTCTACTGTAATAGTAAAGAACAAAGACCATTACAAGCAACTACGACATTGAAGAAAATGCTGGTAGTGTACACATTCTGAAGCCAAGAAAAATATTTAAAGAGAATAAATGTTTAAAATCCAAGCCCATTTATATTTGAGCTTTATTGGTGAAAGTGCTGGTACTCATAGCTGCTGATGTATGCCTAACAAAATATGAGAAAAGCAGCTAAATGAAAACAAGCGAGGAGATGCAGTATGTTCCCCTGGGAACACCATGGTAAAGAATAGCAAATGATCTTCTACATTTGCAAATAAGTCAAAACTTTTAACAGCTCTAAATACTGTGGGAAATGCTGTTCCCCTCTGGGCACGACTTCATAAAAGGGGTAGGCAATGTTCTGTGTTTCATCTCTCTTAATACATCATTAGTAGAATGCATCCCCTAGGAAGCACAAGACATTTGTACACAGCCTTCTTGAAGGTTTAATATAACCATGGAAATACACAGTAAGACAGAAGATACAGAAGAAACTAATTTAAAAATTGTGGAAGGCCATGGACAAAGTAGAAGACAAACTCAAAGGGGCTGTCTCTAAAATACTGAAACACACTGGAAACCTCAGTATCTTGGGTAAATCTAGATTTATTACTACAGTTAAAAATTCTCAACCCATCTGCATTAAAACACTGAGTAAAAATAACTTTGGAAATTTTCAAGTTGTGAATGTATTACCAGACATACTGTAGCTATTCAATAAGAGCATTAAAGAGCAAGAAAAGGAAAAGTCTCAAAAATTACTGAATAACATCACCTGTCAGGTACTTGTGATCCACTCAAACATGTCACCCACCAGTCCCTGCACTGAGGGAAAATGGTGGCTCTTGTAAGTACCATCCCTTCCCCAGATCATTCTTTAGGTCTGCAAGTGTAATATGGATGCTGACACAGCTCCAGGTGTTCCTGCTGTTTAAATAAAGCGTATTTAAGAGCGATTGATGATGCCATATTTATTTTAGAGGTGGAATCTTTTGAAACACACTGGAAGGATACACTAAACCCCTCAATTTTAAAACATGCATCTATAAAAGCAGATGCACTTGTCCATTCCCTCTTCTAACACAAACTCAGTCCACTTTAAATAACTGAATAGATTTAAAAGGAGACTACCAATTCTGACAAAATAAAACAGTGTGGGGTTTTTTCTCCTTCACAATGGGCTAGACAGGACTTTAAATTCAGAACTTACTTTACTTTTCAGTACTTCTGAACACTGAAAAGAGAATAGAAAATATTGGTCATGACACTGACTCTAGGAAAAGTAGTATCCAATCACACTATTTTCTTGCCAACTGGAAGTTCAGAAAGGGGAAGGAAAAGGAATGGTCATCTATTTTCTCCTTTGCTCAAGTGCTGCCTGTATACTGCCAGGGAAGGCAGTACAGTAGCAAGATCTAAGGGGGAAAAAATCCACTCATAAAATAGAATTTAACTGCTAAAGGAAAGTGCCATTACCTCCTACCAGACTGGCACAGACAGGCAGCAGCCAAAAAGTAGAAAATCCCACTGATTATTTACTTCATCAATAGTTTTACAAATGTTCATGCCTGGAACTGAGCACCACTGGGCCACAGCACCTTCCTTGGCCCGACTGTTTTGTGGAACATGTTAAAAAGCCTCTTTCCATCAGCTAGGCTAATTTGGTCAATAACATGTTAACATACCCAAATGAAAAGCTGCACATCTGGAAACCTGTTTTGATTACACATAGTGTCATTTGTATTGCAGAAATATGCCAAACCACTAGGGAACACACTGGAGAACATAACCTAGAGAAGAGATTCTCATATATGCACCAGATACAAAAATAGACTCTTATTATATAGACAGGACCAATCTCTAATCATAGAATTCAGGAAATGTTACTACTGCTTTACAGTAAAACTGTCACTGAAATGTTGTCTCCAGTTCTAACAATCATCAGGCATGGGGAAGGCAACAGGACCTTTTTAAAATCAGAGAGCATAACCATTCCCATTACATATTTACTATATTATTAAAAAGTGTAAAAATGCCACTAAACTGTGATTGTCTTTTATTTAGAAAGCTCTGCAGCTGTGCACAATTTAAATTATTTACTTGCCACAGTTATATCTTTAGATTGATAAGGTATGAAATTGCAGGTTTCCTCTATAACCAATTTTCTTCTGTCCAGGTTTCTATTTTGGTTGAAATATGAATAATAAAAGCAGATTTGTTTCTGTTTTCTCAACAGTTTTCATTTACACATTTATGTGTAGATATTTCTCAAGAATATGAATCATGGAAGGCTGGTACTAATTCTTACAACAATTGGAAATAATTTGGGGAAATATAGAAAGCTAACTAGGATAAGATGAAAAACTTGAGCTTGAATTTGCACCTCAGCTTTTCTGGATGGCATATTCCAGCACAGATGCCTGTCATTCCTCCAGAGGAGTCGGAACTGCCAGCCCAGGCATGTTCATTGACCTATTCAGGGCAACTGTGAGAACCATCACATTCCTGCATTTCAGTATTTTAGTAAGTTAGGAGAAAAAAATATTCCAAAGCAAGCATGCAGGAAACAACTCGAAACAGCAGCCCACAAGTTCCTGAACTGTCACAGATGAAGGAGTAGCTGCCCTAGCAGCTGCCCTGCATATTTCTCTCTCTTCTGCACTTTTCAGTGCATAAGTCATAGAATCATACAATTACATTCGTTGGAAAATACCTTTAAAATCAAGGAGTCCAACTGTTAACCCAGCACTGCCAAGTCCAGCACTAAACTATGTCTCTAAGCACCACAGCTATATAGCTTTTAAATACCTCCAGGGATGGGGACTCTACCACTTCCCTGGGCAGTCTGTTCCAGTGCTTAACAACCCTTTCTGTGAAGGAATTGATCCTAATATCCAATCTAAAACTCACCTGGTGCAGCTTGAGGCCATTTTGTCTCATCCTATCTCTTATTACTTTGGAGAAGAGACCAACGGTTATACAAATAAAAAACAGTTCAGATACTCATTTTTTAAAAGCAAACTGGCCATGATGATTCATCCGCACATTAAGGGCATATATATGTGACCAGTCAGCTTTTCAGCTATGTCTACACAGGGCAAGAGAATGTTTGTGTGTCCAGTTTCCTTGCAGCCATTGCCACTGCAGCTGGAATGACTTCTGACCCCTGGGCAATCCATGCAGGACTGTCCCAGCGCTCAGAGCACCGCGATGTCTTCTGCTAGAAAATGCCTGTGTAAAAAGTCCTTTCAATGTGAACTGTCTTGGCTCTTCCACATTGTGTTAAGGTACTATCTGAAAGAGTTGAATGCTTTCTATCTAAACTGAAATTTATGGTAAATGGTTTAAATGCTAACACACAATCTTTCCAAATCTCCCACAACTGGCCATTGCCAGTATTGAATTTACACATGTGATCACTTTAGAATTGGTCTGGCAGCCATGAGCTTGTCAGAGCTTCTCTTCTAAGGTATCAAATAAACACAGTTCTCATTCCTCTGCTAAGCTTCCAGTATTAGATTAAAATTTTTATGGTCAAAAGAAACCCTTTCACCATTGGTTTGACTTCTATATAACACAAGCCATCAGTCTTGCTAGATTTCATTACTCCTCTGTCTGGAGAATAGTACTTTAACTAAACCAGGTCTCTTCTGTGACCCTTGAACAATAAAAATATTGCCTCCAAGTCACTGATAAATATACTAAACATTGCAGAGCTGAAAAAAAACCCCTGAGATACCATAAACTCACAAGTATTTCATTATTCCTCACAGAAATGCATGTTTTTAAATTGCATTTTCTCCAGTAACACAGGAGGCGTGCTTTGCTTTTTCATCGGTCTAGTTTCTTAAAAGAAACAGTAAGAATTCAAATGTCTTTCAAAGGTAAAAAAAAAGGCAACCAAAAATCTGTAAATGCTCTGTAAATGATTAGACCAGGATCATTGTATTTTCAATAAGAGCCTTACTTTTAATCCAATCTTCCTGATTTTTTCAATTTATCCCAGATATACCTAAGAAAAAAACTAGTGCTTCCTCCGCACCCAGCTCAGCATGGTACAGAAAGCTTTTACCAAAGTTTTTTTAAAAAGAACTGACAAAGCATTATTTGGACACTCTGATTTAAGGATCTTGACAAACTTTCAAAGCTTTTTTCAACATATTCATTTGCTGCTAATAAAATGGAAAATAGGACTTCTTGCCAAGATAGATAAAACTTACATTTAAGAAGTATCTACCATATTTATAGTGACAATCTAATACTTCTATATGTAGCATCACTAAGGAAAAGCATCAGGAAAAACAGAAAACCTCATACTTACTATTCATAATTATTTTCATTAAGTTACTTTTCTTTAGTGTCTTTTGCTTTTTTACTGCCTGTAGTTTTTGACCTTGGTTTCTACTACTAGGCCCTGGTGTTTGGTTGGTTGTATTAAACTAGCAGCTCTCACATTCCTGTAAGCCAGACTGCTTTTTAATCAACCAGGCTTGTCTCAACATTGTTTATTTTGTGAGAACTTATTCACATCTTTTAAGTAGAAAAAAATCATCACTCACATTTGACCTTTAAATATTTCCTTTGATCCAGCTTGATTATTTCCATCATCCCTAAACCATCCCTCTTCCATGCTGAACACGTGCTTCAGGTAGGTCTCCACTAAACTGCAGCTGTTTGTATCTCGACAACTATTCATTTTTCTTCTACAGTCTACTTCTTTAACCATTGCAAGGTGATTTAACATGTATCTCTACAACATTAGATGAACACTCAGGATCCAGCGGCCATATCACCTGAGGCTTTCCAACAACACCTTTCATATCAGCACTCAGATTAGTGCCTAAGTATGTTTTAATTATGTTGAAATCCCACCTAAGCAGCACCATTCTCACACCTAAAAAATAAATGGCTACTAGTAAGGCATAACTTTTAGTGAGATTACCATGGTTTGTAGTAAATAACTAGCAGTACTCCAAAAAATACTTTAAATGTTTTGAATAAAAATGTTCCTCAGTAATTACTTTCCTTGTTAATACCTTACAAAACAGGCCTATTATTTTTGGCAGCAGTCAATACTGCTTCCTTTGGACACTCAATCCCACACGGACTACATGGCACCATTTACTAGCTTGGTCACACACGAACTTTCTACTAGGTCAATTTTTTACCCATAAATAAGCAGTTTCCATTTCTCTTGTTTATTATTTAGTCAATAGTATAAACATGCTCTACTTGCTTCTTTTTTCTTTCCTTGATTTTATGAGTAACAGGATAATACCCTAGCTAAAAATACCTCTGCTAAAACTAACAGTAACAAGGACTTTATTAACAATCTCAAATTGAGTGAGTTGCTCCTCAAAGTTAGTGTTTTGAGTTCTGTGCACAACAAAACAATACAGCATGAGAGCTTGTGAAGTTGGGTTTTTTTGCAATCTGCTTTAGTCTAAGAATAAATCTTTCTGGAGAATTTGCAGGTTGTGCACCTCCGCATTAAAGTTGCCAAAAGTACATTTTTTAAAACTTCCTTTAAAGCAGGGAGGCCTCCACAGAATGGGAGAAGGAACTAATCTAAATGGAAAACATCTGCACATTTCAAAAAGCAAGTTCAGCATAATTATTATTTATATATGCACAAGCTGTGAGAGTGATTTCTATTGTGTCTCATTACAGAAAATCCTGACTAGACTAAGAAAATATAGCCTAAAAATACACTTATTTGTTCAAGAGGTTTAGCTTTTAAGATAAGGAATTGCGGTGCAATTCCAGCTTGGCCTAATATAATCAGCTTAGCCAGAAAAATGTGAATGCTTTTTGGTCATTTCAGTTCTCTGTAGTGACTCATCATCTGGTTAAATGAACGTTAGTGTTAAGGAGGGAACAAGGATGTGCTACTGGGTGAGAGGGAGGGTGTTAGAGGGAAGAAATTAAGAGAGATGGTGACCCAGGATCCCTGACTTTAACTGAAGGAGCCTGGGAACTACATCCAAGCTCCCCTTAATGAATACTATCAGGCTCGTGTAGTCTGATCATTTAAGGGGTACAGCAACAAAGTCCCACCTGTTCATATCCCAAGAGCAGAAATCAGAGGTCTTGTTCCCAGTGGTCCTAATATAAGAAGCCATATCCCAAAATGAAAAAAAAACCCAGAAGGTATTTCAGAGCATCGACAAACTTCAGGTCACACAAATTTTATGCACACTGTAATACTTTGTGTGTGCCACTCCTTCACACACATTGAACGCAATGCTTAGTCACAAGAACAGCGACATGAAAGTTGAGCTGCTAGCATGGATAAGCCAGTTCTGCTGTTTCTGTGTGTATATATAGATGTTTGATATCTTTCAAGCAACTAATATGCTACAAAAAATTTAAAATTACAATGAAACACAAGCACAAAAGCAAAATGAAAAGCCTATTGAAGTATCAGAAGTAGCTGGTGCAGCTAACTGCCTAGAAACATTCATTAATAGATTACAAAACTGGCCCAGCTGCTCAAACCAAAAATAAAAATATTTTATAGCTAATGACTTGTATGTGATTTTATATGGCTACTTGCTACAGTGTTCAGATACATCTCACAAGAAAGCCTGTCCACTTTTAGAACAGGTCTCTGGGGGGACAGAGAGAGAGAGGAGCAGACACTTCTCGTTCACTGATGCTTTCATGATGTATTGTCTAAATGACCCCACTGGGGCAGGGGGGAGGGTGTGTGTATAAAGCTGAAGATGCACACACCCAACCCAACAATCCAGAAGCCCCAGCTAAATTCACTGGTGCAGGAAGGCTGTGTTTAGCTATAATACACATAAATATGTGATACATTTATCATGCATAAAGTTTAAAACTTGAATCATTTACAATACAACGTGTTTACTTCTACAAAAGCGTAAATACATTGACAGTGGTTTTCTTTTTAATTTGACATCATTTGGAGTCTTCAAGTATTCAAATATTCTTTCAGACCAAAAAATAAAAGGGAAATCAGGGCCAAGTAATTAACCAGTAATCCCAGGAGTACTGGAAAGAAGAGAGCCAATTTTCAACAAGTTTAAATCTCTGCATTTCACACAAATGGGAAGCCAAGTTAAAGAGGGTAAGGTCCACCTACTTGAAGCAGTAGAACCTCACTTGGAGAAAATCTATACCACTACAGTGCTTTTTATAACTGAAGTGAATGTACAACTGAAGTTGTACATAGACACACCTTGCCAGCACAGATCAGACTATAGCTTAAAGCAGTTCACCAAAACGAGGGGCGCAGCTACTCTGAACCTGAATTCTGAATTCACATCTGAAATCAATGCAGAGAACTTCTGTGACAGACGTGGAGAAAGAATGCTGCCTTAAATTGTGTTTTTACCTCTGTCATCCTCCTCTTCTTGAGACCAAATTTCCTATACCACTTTTTAACACGTACAATGTATGCAGCACATTTTTAGAGGCAACAGTGTCTGTAATTACTTCAACCTTACAGAACAGTCTACATTGCACATTAGGATGAGTATATCTACACTGTATATTAGGATGAGACATTTTCCTTACAACTTTTTAGTTTGCAAAATCAAAGCCAGTGTTGTAACAAAACCCCCTACTTCTTATAATTCCACTATAATATAGTTCCCTTCAAATAGCTAATACTTACTACACCTCAGAAAAGGATTTACCTCATTATCTGTTCCCACATCCAACATCACTGGTAGACACTCATGAGGCTTTACTCCTCCACATGCCGTATAAAGTGCCAGTTTACCAACAGGAATGCCCATTCCATAACAGCCAAGGTCTCCAAGACCAAGAATACGTTCACCATCAGTCACCACAATAGCCTGGAGGAAGAAATAAAGGCACTGTAAAAACCACTTCTTTGCTTGTATGTACTAAGCATAAGTATTCCTTTATTTTCTTATCATCATTTTTTATTTTACATGTAAAAACTGTAACAGGTGCAAAAAAATCAATAGTAAAACAAAAGTGAGTAATTGTTTTATTGTATTTTACTGTGGTTTTGTTACACTGTTTTAGACTCTTGCTTCACTGTAAATGGGACTTTCATATAAAACTTTTAAGAATACACGAGAGGGGTGTTTAGTATTACATTACAAGAGAACTGGCATTGTTCCCTCACATTTTTCTGTCAACAGTATGAAAACAGAATAGGAAAGGAAAGGAAGTTATCCACAAAAAAAGAAGAACCACAAACTCCTGGGTTTTGTCATGTCTGTTTTCAGCAGAACCAGAGCCAGCCACTCCTACTGGCCTTTGTCAGAGCTGTCTACAACCTCCTGCTTCTTACCCTTCAATGATGTATGTCTTCTTCCTTGAGCAAATAACACACTCCATCAAACTCATACATATCAGGAAGCACGTGTTTTCACTGACAGAAATGTAATAACTTAGTACACCCCAAAAACTGTCTATGCTAATAAGAAAGACTTCCCATATTAAAGGGGAGAAGTGCTCACTATGGCAAACAGCACACAACACAATAATCTCCTTGTCATACTCAGTGACAAGCCATTTTAGTCGGAAATGTATTATTTATTGTGAGAGAGCTTATGAAGCACTGTAAGTGGAGAACTATTAACTCAAACACTAGAATGGGGTTGCCAAGAGATCTTGTGGGGTCTCTACCCTTGGAGATACTCAGAACTCAAAGGCTGGACATAGCCCTGAGTAACCTTCCTGTTTGAGCAGGAAGATGGCCTAGATAATCTCCAGAAGTACCTTCCTACCTCAACCATTCTGTGATTTCCTGAAATGCAGAAAAGGCATTCAGGTTTTGTTTTTTTTTTTTCATAATATTCAACGTAAGTGACCAATTAATCAGTAAAGGATGCCTGTAGCTAAAAAAGTAAGTGTTTAAATGCCTCAAACTTTGGCTATAGCAGCATTCTTTCTGTTGAAAAAATGAGTTAAGGAATCACCAACATCTAAACTGATAAAAAGCTTATAAAAATTTCTTAACCAAGTCATCTTGGGTACAAAATAGCATCAGCTTTGTTATGCAACTAAAACTGGGCTTACCTTGATTACACTTTCTGGCCAGGATTTAAGCATTGTAGCAATGTGACCCCGGTCATGGATAGAAATAAAAAGACCTCTGCAAATAAAAAAACACCTTTCATATAAACAGGTAATTAAATAATTATAAATCAATGTAACATAAATAAAGTAAGTATCATTCAATTAAATAATACATTAAATCTTTGCAAATGTGTTTCCAACACACATAAATTCAGTTTGATAATAAGAGCTCAATTTTGTATGAATAAGTAAATTAATCATCTGCATTTAGAAATCAGAAAATAAGTAACTCAGTAAAGCTTTACTGAGCAGAGAGAACCTGTAAGAGTCCTTTCTGAAACCAACTCACTCAGCACTTGGTCTGTTCAAATGTGTTCATTAGTTGTCCCTGACCACAAAATGAGTTGCTCTTATGGCAGTGATCACTACTGCCCCAGCAGTCCTAACACACACAAACAGGAACAGGCTGTAGCTTTAAACTATGAACAAAACCTGAAATAAGCCATATATTATCATTACATAACATAAATCAGGACCATTCACCTATGTGTTAGAAAACAGTCTCCCTGTTTCATTAGACGCCACTTTGAGTTACCAAAGTGGGAAATTTTCTTCTCGACAGTGCGAGAAGATCCTCAATACTGAACAGACCAAATGTTTGCTCCAAAGAGTGTTTGAAAATTGGCCTTTAGTTACACCAGTATGAAAGGGTTTAAAACAAAATGATAGAAAAGTGTAATTCTCAATTCATTTTCTGTTTATTACATAAGCAAAATTGATACAGTATCTTATTCTCCTATTCAGCATTTCATTCTTCATTGATTTTACTTGACAGGTAGACATACATTCAAATCCACCCAGAGTTAATTTAATTCCATTTCCTATCTACTTACCTCATGTGAGATAGTGGAAAAATGCCATATCTCAAAACCCATGAATGCACTTAAATGCAATCTCTCAAAATCGACATAGAAACTATCAATGAAGAAGCATATGCCAAGGATGCCTTCTTGTAATTACATTTTTCATTAGTAAGTATAAGGCATTGTCTTCTAGAATTATTCTAAAGAATTTCCCTTTACCTATTCTAAAAATTTTAAAGTAAAAATTGGAGAAAATTATTAAAAAATAATTTAAATCTAAGTCTACCAGAATATGACCATATTCATACAACTGAGTCATATAGGTTTAAATAAAACTAATAAATCTGGACAATGCTTGTCAGATAAGACTGCACATATACCTAGTCAAGCAAAAAATCTCCTGCAGTGTTAAATGTATACTAACCAAGACAGCAAAATTAGTCCAAACATTCTATCTAATTTCATATATTTATATAGTTCAAACATATTAGCTGTTTATATATAAATTACTATGTGATTTATATTTTTATATTGAATTTTTATTTAATTTTATATTTAAGTGTCTTCTTTCCCTCTTTGATGTCAAAAATGTGCCACAGAAATTTTTTATTATTTAGGACAAAAAGCAATGCAAGACATGCTGTAATTAACCAAAGTATTTCATTCTATGCTTTTTCCCTTAGAACTAGAAATTCTCTCATCCTGGCATTTCTAATTATTCTCCTTCTGTGTCCATTTCCCATGCTGAGAACTAACACACCATGCTGGATAATAATGTATCTCAGTTGTTTCTTAATAAGTAGCATCTGTCAGGAGATTAATTTCTCCATCCCAGTGGAAGCAACAGGTCCTGAGATAGGAGGCTTAATTTCACAAAACTTTTGAAAAGTTCTGGTATTTACTGCACACAAGCATATCTCTTTGTGAGCCAGCTACCTGAAAAAATACGTCCCTTACAGTGAAATGCCAAAAAACAGCGAAGAAAAATAAAGGATACTTCCTTTCTGATGTACCATGAATCATTTTATAAAACAGCCTGTAAACTGTAAAATCATAAAGTACATCTTATCAAAATTGCTATCCTCAGAGGCAGCTGTGACAGATGAGTGTGTGAAAGCAAGCATAGAGTGCTGGAAGAAAGCTATCTTGTGGGATCACTCCACTCCTTGTCTCCATTCTCCAATTTACACCAACCTAATAGATTTGTGTTAAATGAAGCAAGATTTTGTATTGATTTTCTAAAGAGTCAGAGTCCAGCCCAGTGTGCCTAAATAACCTCCTCCTTGCAAGCTACGGAGAGAGGTCACCATGGAATAAATTCCCCAGCAGAGGAAAATAAAGGCAGGGTGGCTGCTCCAGTAGGAATTTTGTTAGAACATTTGTAAGGATCTTTGAATAAGTATTGAGAGCGTATTTCAGAAATCTGTTCAAGCAGGATCAGATTCAAGCCACAATGGAAAATAGAGGCTGAAGTGTAAATAGTGATGTCAAGAGCATTTCACTCCCCTCTTTCTCCCTTTCCCTCCATTCTTTCTGCAGTTTAGTAAAACATTTCTGGACACACGGACCTGACCAAGAAGATGCTCCTAGATTTAAGGGAACAGGATAAGAGAAAAGAATTTTTTATTCTTTTATCTGGATCTCTTTTCCTGATCCTTCATTTCTTTAACTAATGCATTTTCTCCTGCAAGGTATTCTCTGCAAGTAGATACACCGGGTTGGTAAGAGGAACCCTGGTTTGCAAAGGTGTCAGCCACAAGAATACTCAGCCTACATTACTGGGACTGAATTCACTGGCAATTCTACCTGCAGACAGCCATCAAAAGGTAGCACTACATGTGGTTTCTTTTCTTTTCCATGGGGTTATGCTAGAGCCAGGGAAAGCACCATCAGCATAAGGTTATTATAAGTGGGATAGGGCTCAGAAGCTGAAAAGGTAGCCAGCAATTTGGCTACCTAGCAGACATTATAGTTATTTAAGGGCTTTCATAGCACAGCTACAAGAAGAATGAAGCATGGGGCAAGCTAGATGATTTAAACTGGATCCAGTTCTATATGGATTTCAATCCAGAAATATGTCTGAATAATCCATTTGAGAATGGTGTTAATAATAAAAATACGTATGGTCATGCCAGTGACACACATCCTGCTCTGCTGGATGAGGAAGAGATGACCTGCAGGACGTGCACCTGTCTGGCAAAGCACTTCAGGATGGGGCTGCTAAAGCAGATAGACACGTAATATATATAATCACATGGAGAAAGAAGCAAGGTACAGGCAAAATGCTATGGGGAAGAATATGCTGCTTATTTTTCAGTATGCACATATTCACATTTCTAAGAAGAAAAGCAGCTCAGGAGGAAGCAGGATTAAGTTCTCCTGCACACGCTTTCAGAGCAGTCCAGGTTGGCAAGCTCACTGGAAAAGCTACTGTTGGTTTTATAACACAGTACGGTCCTTTCTATTTTAACTGGTATCACACTTATACATACTACCTTTTCTTGCATGGCAAGAAGACCAATCGCCAAAACTGCAAGTTAAAACTGACCTGAAGCTTGCAGCCTCAGATCAGTCTCCTAATTAATGTGCTCATTTTGAACATGGCACAGTGCAGACTGACATAGAACTTGCCTAAGCACATATGCAGAAGTGCTAATCTAGGGCCAGTTTGCCCCAGTCAGCCCTCAGCTCAGCACTGGTTTATACCAGCCCAGCCAAAGCAAACACTGCTAGTGACACCCACTTCAGCTAGCCAGAAAATGTAGGAAACTACAGCAGAGGAACAATCAGGCAAAGAAGTAACTATGCCTCCTTTCTTCTCATCACACCAGCAGTAAGACTGAAGAGTGAGGGGGAGTACACATGAAGACATAAAGATCCACTCAACAAAGGATGGATCTATTTTGGGTCACTGAGCTCACTACACTGTAGCGAATTTTACCAGTTATGCAGAGGTCATTCTACAGCACATGATTTGGGTCTATTTTATTAAAATTCTGATCTAGGAGAACAAAGTCCACAGAATTAAATGGAGCATTTGTTTATTATGTTTTGAGGAAGCAATGTTCTATCAGCCATGTGTTTGTCTAATTTCTATTAAAGAACAGTTTAGGAAAATGTGTCATTGTAACAGAATAATCCTTTCTTTCCTCTTCTTACAACAACAGGAGGCAATCTTAACATGTCTCAGAAAATGCCAAACATGTTTAATGAAAAACAGTTCAAACTTTTCTCACAACCCTACAACCCTACATATTCAAAACTGTTATTTGAATTATGAACTGTACTTAGAGTTACAGTAGAGGTGACTTCACTTCCTCAGGCAGCCTAAACCAACAAGCTTAATAATAATTTTTTAACAAAAAAAATATCTCAGGGGCCAGACACAGTTTATTTCTGAGCCTGGACTCTTCCAAACTCCTGCACTTGGCAAGAAAGAGGTAAACTACCTCCCTGGTCCCTGTTGAAATTCCCTCCTATTTTTAAAATCATAAAAAGCAATACAATACAAACTTTATACTAGGAGTACCTATGTCCTCCCCAAAGAACATTCTGCTCTTTTTTCATCACATTTCCCATTGTGACAGTTTAATATGGTCTCATTTCTTCACATAAAATGTGCTCAAAGTTTTCGTTACATCTTACCGTAGCAGGTTCCTTTGCATTTCAAGACCACTGAGGCCTAATAAATACAAGAGATGGGCTGATTTGGGAAATACAGCTGCTGACAGCTTTTTAAATTTTCTCTGCCTTTCCCTTTGTACAGGGATCACTTTCATTACTTTGCAATACACAGGTATGCTTTTCAATATATAAAATAGTTACTGCTGAAATAGCAGCTGCTACTGACTGTCAGCCTGAATTCATCAGTGTTAAAGAAACCTGGGCTTTACATTTTCTAGATGTGGCATACTCAAACCACAGTGAAACAGAAAAGCTTGTAAGAAGTAAAATAAAGACTAAATCAAAAACAAAGATAAAAAATAGGTCAGGAGCATTAAGAGAACAGTAGGTACTGCTAAAACCTCTGAAAGTGTGGAGCTGTACATGAGCAAGATGTAGTTCATAAAAAAGGTAAATTCTAGGAGCATATGAATGACAGTGAGGGCAAGAGACTAATCCTGAAAAGGCATAAAAGTTTATAAATATTATGTGTTATTTCATGCTTAGCATATGGTTTCCTAAATGACTACTGATTATAAAAAGTTATTTTGTAGAAGACTTCAAATACTCTGAAAGACAGATGCTAACATCTGCCAACTCCAGTTTGCTACACATGAAAGAATAATGAAAGCCTCATATATTTTTAGAGCAACTCAAAATCCCAATTTGGCACAAGAGTGTAGGGAAATTATTAAAATACAGAAAAATACAGTGTTCATAATCCCTGTAAACGGGAAATGCTAATGTCAAGGGGTCTGAACAGTCAATCTTCAGCTTTAGGAGCAAACCAGCATTTAGGCTTATTTCAAGAATCCCTTCTGAAAAACACCATTTTATGACAGTCTTTATCCAGTGTTGGCAGCCTCTGGAGCACTCTTTCACGTGCTCAAGTCCATCAAAGCTGCTCATCAATCCCTGTTAGTGAGTGTTGTGCTCCAATAGTCACTACAGTTAAAAAAAACATCTACAGAGAAGAGAGAAGTAGGTTTGGGCCACTTACAGAACTGTACAGTATCCAATGTGAATTAGCCTTTAGAGCAGAAAAGTGATAAAGTTAACCCCAAAGACAGCAGCTGTAAGCCTGGCATCTGAAAATACAACCTCAGGGGAATGAGGTTTCAGAAAAGAAAGGATCGGGTTTCGAGAAATATAAGGTACATAACTCTAGTGACACAAAGACTCAGAAGCTGAGAGAATCTTTTAGTACAGATGTTATTTAACATTATTTAAAACATTATTTAAAAATAAGTTATAATGATAGAAATAAAAAAAAAAAAACTAAACAATTCAAAAATACAGCTGGGGTAGACAGCTACTTAAGATTGTAAGTTTTCTGAAGCAAGCCCCAGCAAGTTGCAATGCTCCAGATGCTGCCAGAAGTAAATACAGTATCCATACTACGCTCAAGCCTGCCCAAGATCTTTGACTTGAGTCCATGGCTCTGCCTTGTTTCCTTGACAATGGACACTGCGTGCTTCAAAGAGGCTCCTCCAGGTGGCACAAAGTCAGAAGAGCTGGTTCAAACAACCCCATGGGTTCCAGGAACTTCCACATAAAAACTCCCTTTGACCATATCTTGGGCTTACTCAGAAACCTGACTTCAGGTCTCAGCACATTCCCTCTTCCACCCCATGTGGGATTAGGGAAGCAGGGAACTAGGGGTGCTATTCCACAATTTGCAACATGGAGAGTTATGTAATTTGCTGTAACACTCCTGATACACCTCCGGGCAGGAGCCACATCACACAGACATTGCCCCATCTGCCCTTCTGCATCTGAAACAGGCTTCAGAGCTTGCATACAGCATACATTTTCTAAATTGTAACACAACAGAGCAGGTGAGAATGAAAAGAAAAGGACAAGTTGCCCATAGCAGTACAGACTGAAGGCAAATGACAAGGGAACAGAGACAAAAACGGCATCAGTCCTGTCTTACTACTTTTCTCCAAAAAGTCTGGACTTTTCCAGCCTCTTGAGATGCCTTTTCTTGTTACCAAAGCATGTAATCTCTACATTATGAGTTTGAGTGTATACAGATTTTTACAAAAAGAATCTTTTTTTCTTGAAACATTCTGCTTTTACTCTAAAATGTCCATCAGATCACTCTGGCTCCAGAAGTGGGCAAAGAAGTCAAGGCTTTTGTACAATAAAAAGCAACTCAATGAAGTAATTCCTCAACTGCTCTCATTCAACCCAAAACCCCGTTACATTGTAAAAATAATCTGAGTAACAACATTAAAAGCCTTACACTAGAAAACTTTAAGACCAATTTTACATGGTACCAAGAGTAATTATAGCTTGACACTTCACTAACAATCCAAAAATCTCTACTTAATTTCGGAAAGCATAATGTTCAAATCAAACTGTATTAAAAATACTTCACAGTAAACACTTCATGGACTTAGTCATTGCAGACGTTTTGCAACACTCATATAAAATACTCTTTACTGTATATCTAGATATCTAACACTGTTTTTCAATTAGTGCCTCACCTCCTTTACTCGCACAGCATTTTGTGGTCTGAATGTTCAAACTAATGATGCATCCTTTTCATACAGCAAAAGAGTAAATCAAATCATATCTTTATAGTCACTTCTTTAAACATGAATTTGTTGATTTAACTATATTCCTAAAGTATCACTCATCTAGACAAGCAGCTTTTACGTATTGTTGCTTAACCACACAACAGCAATTCAATGGGATGTGTTTGCAAAGGAAAAGGCAGACTTTGCGAAATACTATGGTTTAAGCACTGGAGCTCTTTTGCTCCAGAAGCTACTTAAATTCCTCTGACAGTTGCTCAATGAATAACTTAATTATTTACACTCTAATGGACACAAATAGAACTATTTGAAGACTGTGAATGAGAGAATGGTTTACCAGAGCCAGACCCATTCATTCCTAAGACAAAAAATAACCTACTGTTCTGCTTCAATAGCTATCATGTTTGTATTATTTTATGCTAATGTAATAGAAAACCATCTACAAACAACATCAACCATGTTCTCTACTAAGAATCTTGCAATGCTAGTGATGTTTTTCTAAAAAAACCCTTTTAAATGCTATTTAAACTGTGAAATACTCAAACAATTGAGATCACTGTCCTATTTACTTCAACAACTTGTGCTGCATTGACTCATTGGAACATGGAAAATTTCCCATATTTAAACAATAACGTCCTTTAAGGCCAGTTTTCACTGACCTTTAAATCACCATAATTTGCTCTCAGTAACTATTAACCAGGACAGAAGTGAAGACTTATTAAAAAATGCTTCTTCTTATGGCACATCCTACCCAACTTCCACTTCAATAAAAAAATCACTTCTGAAATGAGACACTATCTTCCATTTGTAGAGTTGACTCTAACTGCTGAAAATGAACACTCTGAAAAAGTAAAAATCTCCATTTACCATTTGCATATTTTTAAAAATGTAAACAACCTGGTCAGCAGCACTATTTCTGTACTCACTTTCTGCTAAATTTACAACATGAATGAATGTATGAGACAGACCAAATTTTTAGTACTGTGTTCAACAACAAGAACTTTTAACATGGGGGAAAAAGCTGCAGGTCCAGTTCTATCTCAGAGAGAGAAACTGAGAAGCAACATGATTATTCATAAGATTTATGTGATCTGATGTTAAAAAAGTTCCAACATACCAGTTGTTTTCTGAAATTCTTACTTACAGAAGCAGTATTAAAATTTTCCCAGCAGAACCCAGGAAATGTACATTACCTACACAAAGTTGTTTTAATTATAGGGAATTGAATATATTTAAGAAAAAAATAATGATTTTCTGACTCAAAATTAAAAATTACTAGAAGCCTTTATAACAAAATTTGAGAGAAGAATTATAATAGATGGAACCCCACGGAAACATTTTGAGCATTAAACACCTGGAATGTATCTGGCCCACTGTGATAAAAATTAATCTCATCCATTAGAGGCAAACAGTCTTATATTTTCCCTTCTGTTAATAAAAATTCAGTCATGACCCCATGTAAAGTTTTTCATTTCATAAAGTCAGGATCAACATTTTGGGAAAAAACACAGCACACAACGATAGCAGCTGACACAACCCAATATTGCTGGTCTTCTCTACACACATACAGGAGACAAAGCACAGGATATGGAATGGACCTAACGAGGAGTCTTAGAGCCAGTCCTGTGGGGTGATGGAGTATTCAAAAAGCATCATCTAGCAGTCACAACAGAAGTGTTTCTGAAACGTCATTTGGGAGCTTCCAGTCTCTTCAAGGGAATCAAAGGCTCGAGTCCAGTGTCTGAAAGCACACAAGCTTCTCTGAGGACATTGCCTTCGGAAGTCTACATGCCATATTTTAAGTCATCTTTCAAAGATGACATTTGTTTCACTGTAAGACTGAATGTGGCGTACCAACCATTATCAAATGACTGACATTACAACCACCCTCAAGAAGAATCCTGTTTCAATGCATGAACTGGAGCTTGCTACATTCTACATTAAGTGGCAAAGTAAAATTAGAAATAGGCACATTGCTTGCAGCAAACTGAAACAAGGCAGAATGGAAATATTTTTAAATACACTATTTTCTTGAGAATTAAAAGTTCCCCATGCTCATATATTATTTATTCATGAAAAAAAACACATTAATTAATGAACAGAAAACAAACCATGTTCTGTATTTTCACTGCCAGAGATGAATACCTACGTGTCATGTTTAAGAAGTTCCTTGGGGATGACCAAAGGAAACTCTCAGACATACTGATGCCTAAAACAGGCCGTATGAACAACCTTACCCTCAACATACTGTGCGGCAAACCTGTACATTCATATGTGCTTAGAATAAATGTAAAGATCTCTAAGAAAAAAGTTTAAAGAAACCAAAAATACCCTCTGATATTACAAGGTTGTCATAGTATTGTGAACTTCTGAAATGGAAATGTGCTGCTGTGTCTCTGTAAACTACATTAGAGCTTTGTCTCAGAACAGGAAGCTTTTCCTTTAGATGGAAAATTCCACCAGAATGCTGAAAACAACAGTTATTTCAGTATACTAGAGTACTACAATAAAGTCGTGAGATCTCCTAAACTCCCTTCTTCCTTAAGACTAAACAAAAATTCATTTTAAATGTAGTCACTTTGGGATTGAAGAAGCACAAATGACAAGTGGCTTTTGACCACCTTTGTGCCAAAGGCATGGGTTCTCCTTCAGTACAAACTGAAGCTTGCTCTTTTTTTTTAATATTTCTCAGTAAATGGTTCCCTTATTTCTGCCAGTTGATTTAAGCCTTCCATATCACTGTCTGCCTTCAGCTGGAACTCCTTGCTTTTCTTACAAAAACGACTTCCTTTGTTTGGTTTATGCACATTCATCGATTTGATCTATGCTCACAGCAGCCCCTTACCCACCATTTTCTAGAAGATACTGGGTTTCCTGCATGTGGTTTAATCACCTAATACTCATTAGCCAAAGAGGCAGAACTGACATTCAGTGTCATCACTTAACTCAAAGAGCAGCGGTCAGGATGTCAGCTGTCTCACAAACCTTTCTCCACCCAGTTGCAAATTACATGATGTTACTGCTATTCTAAAATAGATTCAGTAAAGATATTATGACCTGGTCTTTTTATGTTTAAGTTTATTATAATTAACACTGCTGACATTTTTTATTCAGCTGTGCCCACAAGAAAACAGTTTTATGCAGCTATAAAACTTTGCTGAAAAAGGATGAAAGTGTCTTGTAAGAAGTAAAAGGATCCACTTCTATCCCAAAAAACATTTTTTCTTGTCTTTTTCAGAAGCCTCCTATGCATACGGCTCTCTCAAATGTAGTATGTAAAAAGCTCCTGGACCAAAACAACTAGCCCTAAATACAGAGAAATACAAGATATATTACAACACACAATCATCCCATTTGTTATGCTCTTAAAGGCTGAAAATCTTTATGCCTTGTCTTCACTTTCGATTTTTCATTTTAAGACCTGACTATTTACCCTATTTAGAAAGCTTCTAGACAGAGACAGAAAACTATGTTAGAATAGCCAAGCTACTACAAAGTTACAGTGATTTTGCTAGGGTTTTTCCTTACTCTTTTGGACTTCACCAAATACAGTTACAGGAATCACTGCAGGGTTTTTTTTTAAAAGCTACTAAATATCTTGCATTGGAAATGCAACAGTGAGACAGTGCTGGACTGCTGAGTAATGAGAATATTTTGAACAGAGAAGCTGCTGAACGTGTAAGCAGGGGATTTGGGTGGTGCCGAAGGACGTGCAACAAATGTACAGAAAATAGGAGCTGGAAAAACTCCAGTGTAAGCACACCCCTAAAGGAAAACATCCTCTGGCCATGGGCTGGGATATATGCAGAATGAGCTAATAAAACAATGTAATGCTTCTAAATCACTGGCATCTCATCTGAATACTACTGGTACCTTGTTTTGCAGTATCAGATGATAACATCAGGAATTAGTGGGGACATGGAAAACTCTTTGCATAGAAGGAGAGTGTAGGATTCCTCTACCTCTAAAAAGATCATAATATTAAAAAAAAAACAAAACAATAAAACCAAAACCTGCACTAGATGTTTATCAGTCAACTATAACAGTTCTCGGCTACAAGCTCGTGTTACCAGTGCATAAATCCCTACTGCTGGTAATACCTAAGTATGGTAAGCACATGCAGTAACACCATTTATTTTTTATCCCACTGATATCTGGAAGCAAGCTCTTTCCCTTCCACAGCATAGCCCTAGGAAGGGAGAAAGATGCCCACACGGTTTTCTTCGTACTTCCCAAGCAATGAGTTGCAAGTTCTTTGTTGTCTGCTGGCACAACCTGTCAGTGTCTGGGCTGTCCTAAGTGAGTGCTAGAATGGTGCAGAATTCCACTCCATGGAAATGGATACAATATGCAAACTACTGTCAAGAACAAGCCACAACTTCAGGGCTGTCCCAAGGCCACTCAAGGCAGAAAGGAGGCAACTGTACCTATCATTTTGTACAAAAGGAAGGATAAAGCAACTTCATTTGCAGACACTGCATGCGATTTGATAGGCTGTCCTTGAAACAGTGTTGAACTAAGGAAAGTTAAAGTATTCTTATTGAAGGAAGTGACTCTTAGAAGGTTTGTTTTGGGGGTCAAATGATGCTGACAATTGGGAAACTCTACAAATCTGTCAGGTTGACAGAGGCTGTTTCATGAGGGGAAAATTTCAGTAGATAAATATGGCTAGAGTAGGACAGAGCTAATGAGTACACCTCTCCTGTACTGTATGACCTGATACTTTAGTGTTGCCAGTGGAGTCTTTGGCCAAGTAGAGGTGTGAAATCTAAATAAAATCTCTGCCCTTAAAGTACATTTCATTAAGGAATGTACTGCTTTGGGAAATCAGGGAGCTTGTAACCAGAAAGCAGTATTGCAGGTTGGCATAGAGTCAAATTCTCCCTAAAAATCTAGGAAAGTAGGAAGACATTGAAGAGTAACATGGTTATATATTGATACAAGTTGTAGTTATTGATATGAAACTGTAACATGCCAAAATAATACCTCTATTTTAAAACGCAGATACACAGTTTATTTGTTGAAAAGGATATAGCCTACCTTTTACATGGTATTGGCACAAGAAAGAAAAGATTACTCACAGTAAAGACATTTAACTTGGGATCATGTACTTTCTGTCCAGTCTTCTGCACGTAGATCCACAAGATGACTTTAGTAAGGTCAAGATGTTTTATAAAAGGAAACAAGAAGGTTCTAATAAATACTGCATTAATAACTGTCACACAGACTGTCTTTCCTATTTGGTAAAAAGCATCTGTATGAAATTTCTTTGTTTCAGAGGACTGTCTCAGTAGGATATATGGGAATGAGGAAGATAATCGTATGCCAAAACCCACAGAACTAAGTTCCCATTAGCTCAAAGTGCAGTTGCCCTTGAAAAGATAAATTTGATTCCCCCAAACTTGTGGAGAAGGGAGAACATTCAGTTCCAACCTCACACAACAGATAGTAGAAATTATTAAAAAATAACAGTACAAGCCAAATGAGGACAGGGATCCCCTGGAAATATCCAGGACTGTGAAGGAAGTGAACAACGGAACAGAAAGGCATGGCCAGTACTTGAATTTTGGCCCTCTTGCTCAGAAACCACCAAGGACGTCTGTAGAAGAGCACTGAGTCTTGCTAGCTGTCTTCCTTAGAAGACTGTGTTAAGAATGACCAAACATTGACTGCTGCCAAACATTTTGAGAGTCATGTTTTGAGAAGGGATGGCCTCATTTCCTCCTGCTCACAGCCAAGATGTACTCCATCCAGAAAAAACAGAGCAATGCACCTACAAACTTAGGTCTGAAAGCCAAAAATTCCATGCTTGTGATGTGCTTTAGGATAAAGCTTTTATGACCACGATCAAAAGTCCCTTAAATATTACCTGCAGAAGAAATCATGTATGAAATTTATGAGAGCAGGAAGAGGCTAATAATAGGTAAAGCTCCAACTCAGACAGGACTAAACGGAAGAACAACTCCAAGTGCTACTTCTGTAAATACCATCCCCTTCAAGTACTGCTGTAGGTTATACCTACATGCGTGCACCAAGTACATATAAAAAACTCCAGCACATAGAGGATGTTATATTTTATAATGCTAGGTCAGGACTACCCATTCTCAGTTTGGCACAGGCTAATCATTCATGATTTTATTCTGAGGTGAAAGTTTAATAAAAAGATAAAAATTCACACTGTACCTAAATGGTGAAACCTATGGCCAAAATATTATGAAAAGCCATGAATTTAACAGTTCTAGAGAGACCAGATGACTACATGCATATAAACCAAAGAATATAATAGATTTTTCAAAAATCAAGACATGATTTCTTTTCCTTCAATATTTTCTTACATGAGAAACTGGCTTAATATTTACAAAGCACTCTAAGACCAAAATGAGGCCCACTGACATCTTCTGTGCAAGATCCTCATACCTTTCCCTGCAGCAGCATTACCATTGCTGACAGACCAAGCTGAATACACCTTGGGCACAGTCCAGTCTAAAAGACAGTCCAGGAGAAGAGAGGAATTCAACACTCTCTCATTGTGCTAATTCTCCTTCTCCAATTTTTCAGAGCAGGGCAAATGTTTTGCTGGGATGGTTCTATTAGCCTTACCTTCAAGCCAAGGAAGCAACCGCATGCTAAGCTAAGTTTTAGCTTGATGAAAGTAACAGCAGATCAAAATCATGCCAGAAACTCAATGGCATGCCATGAACTCAATGGCAAGGCTATAGACAGGAAACAAAAAGGAAAGAGTAAAAAGTTGCCTGGAATATGTCAACCAGTTGTCATCTTCTCAAAAGACAAAAGTGAAAAATGACCAACATGTATTTCAGAAGTGCTTGGTGAGGGGTTGCAACTTCCATCATCATTAGGCTTTAGAAGCCAAAAAGGGAAAGATTGTCTAAAATTGGAAGAAATGCTACAGCTATGCTAATTCTCTGTCAAAATGTTACAAAATAACTTGCCACTCGAACCATGTTGTTAATACACACACCAGATCCTTCTGCAGAACAGAATTCCAACAGTCTATTTTCAGAGAAGCATTTTGCTGTTATGTCTTTATTGCAAAACATTTTTATTTCATATGCTGTCCTAACAGCCAGGAACTTACAGCAGATCAGTTACAAAGCCTCCATATTGTCTTTTTTTCACTTACAGAGTAAAATTCTACATAGTTTTCAGAGAAGAAAATACTAAGAAAAATAACTGTGAAATTAGTGTTTTGCTATATATCTTTTAATATAATTTTGTTATGCAATAATCACTTCTAACCAAATGAAGATAAGAAGATAATTATGTATAGCAACAATCAGATGAATAAAGTCCCTAAATAGACATGTATACATATGTATGCTTTTCCAGGGGAGGAAAAACATCTTAAGGTGCTGAAGGAAATCTAAGGGAGCTGTTATACTGGTGAAAAAGTTATGTGAAATAAATCCAGACATTCTAGTAGTCTCAATCAAGAAAACACCAGACATCTGAAGGAGAGACAGAGTCACAAAAAAGTTTCAGGAAACTTTCTTGGCTCATGTGATCCAGGAGTACTTGACAAGTTTCTGGCCTCCAGTAAGCCAAATCTGCTTTCTGAAGAGACTTGGATGCCACAGAAATTCATTGGAATTAAGAAAAACAATTTCAATAAAAGCCTCATTAAAAACCACAAAAAGATTATTAAATGTACCACAGGATCAACCTTGTGCTGGCAAGCAGACTGCAACTTCTGATGCCAAGGTCTAATATTTTGCACGTTCTGTCACAGGAAATAAATATTTCCCTGTTCTCTAATTTCTTTTCTTTATTAAAAAGCGATGTTATCTTGCAGCTGGCAATCTCAGCATGTAAACATTTGTCAACAAAACAACAACTCACATTTGCAACATTTACATTCAGTACCATGCATCTGAATGATTGTAAAAGTAAATACACAAAATAAATGTAAATAAATATATTCCTTTTGAGAAACGAAAGGAAAGGACAGGACTAAGTCTGAAATTCGTAGGTACTGAGTCAGTCACGCACTTCAGTGAGGAGGAAATCTGGTAAATAATTTCAAAGCTGACATACTTTGCCTTTTAAGAGACTGCATCAGATCCACTAGAGCTGCTTTTAAAATGGTTCCTAGTCAGCCTGACAGTCTGCAACTGCATCAGGAAGTTATTTCAGACAACTCTGCCATGCCTGTGTAGCTGCATCAGCTACCAGGGCTTGCTCTGATCATATTCTGTTTGAAACGGCTTTTCCTTCTAGGAATGGCAATATATAAACAGTCACCTAACATTTTAACAACATCCAAAGTCTTCAGCATAGCAGTACTTGGCAATTATACCTCCTTTCTCTGAATGCTGAGTTTACACAAGAATCTTAAACTCCTGGGTGTTCCCTATGCAATGTAAAAAGTTGATTTTGGATTCCTAGAGGAAATTTCCATTGAGCTTTCCCATATTTATTCTTGTTGGATGAAAGGACTGTTGCATTTCAGAAATCTATTTACAGAAATAGATTGTTTCTGGGTAAGTAATCAAAAGCTGTCATATGTATGTACATGCCTAGTGCAACTGAAAAATTTCTTACTTTAGGAATTTAAATGACGGATAGAAACTCGGAACCAAAAAGTGACCTGGTAGAGATTCTGAGATAATGCTTTTAATGACAACATGAGCATTACAATAAAACCAGAACCCCACTATATTCCCAGCATAAGTAAAGCTTCTATCCATACAGGTCCAAGTTCCTTCTCTGACCAGCTCCCTGAAGGATCCTTCCTTCCCTCATCCTCCTCAACAGTTAGAAAGAAGACCAGACAGACTGGTCTTCAAAATTATGTTTACGTAACAATGTGGTGTAGGTATCAGCAAGTTACAGATCTGCAATCAGATCTGTACTGTTTATTTCTACAGTAACACTCTTATTCATTAAACTCATGGATTTAAAGCTGAATGTTCAGAGTAATAATGCAATCTTGAGTTGAGTCTGAATTTTATAAATAAATGTCAGTTACACAAATGAGCTTCAAACCAATGAGTCAAGTTGCTTCGCAGCTGGTTCTCTGAAGAAATGATGTTTCATCAGATGGTTAGCTGGTCAGCCATGAATGTTTATTCTAAAATTGCAAAATACTGCTTCAGGATGAAAACTTTTGCCTGAGCCACAGTGTCCTTCTGTGCCTGTAAGCACATCATGTGAGCCCATAAAATCTTCTAAAAACACATAAGGGATTCACAGAAGATGATCTCATTTAATGATTCCACTAGACACCTATTTTTTGAACTCTAAATTAATTTTTGTTGTTCCTTGCCTCAAGAGATAATGTGCAAGCCAGGGGCTTCAAACTCATTTCAAAACATAAAGAATATAACTGAATATTGAATATCAGAAAAAATTCTTACAGATGTAAACTGAATATGACACTGCCTTGCAAACTGCAGTGAGATAAATATGATCTGCAGCAACTGGTTAATTTTGAACTTATTTATCTCCAAGATTGTGTCTAATGGGATCTGTATTAAACTATGAAATATCAAGCATTTTCTGACCTGTAGGAAGAGCCAGTATTAAAAATATTCTGAAACTAAAAAACAATTGTCAAAGAAAAACAGTCACTTATCTATAAAGACAGCATTTTCATATGAGTCAGCATAAAGCAGATACACACAGTTCTTACAGATGAGAATACCTTTTTTCAAGGTATGATCAGATTATACCTTTTTCCTTAATTGCAACTTCTTGAAAAAAAAAAATCAGTCAAAATTGTAAGATGGTATAGCCTGGACTAAATCTTACATCTTTTGCTCCTTTCTGCCTTCTGAATATTAGATTTAATTTTTATTTTTTCTTCACCATCCATCTCATGGAGGATGCTGTTTATTAGGTATGCTGGCATATAAGACAATGCTAAATGAGTCATGGTCTAGAATGCAATTTCAAACTAAATTATATTGGTTGTTTTGCATAGTTGGTTTTGGAATAATTTAGAAAAGGTTTTTCTTAGAGAAAACCCCCATGCCTCTGTAACAGCGCAGTGGAAGATTGCATTGCAGGTATTTTTCTTAAGCAGGAAAGAGCCTGTCAAAGATCACAGAACCACAGAATGGTTTGGATTGTAAGGGACCTTAAAGATCATCTAGTTCCAACCCCACTGCACGAGACATTGAGGTGCTGGAGCAGGTCCAGAGAAGGGCAACGGAGCTGGTGAAGAGTCTGGAGCACAAGTCCTGGGAGGAGTGGCTGAGGGAACTGGGGTTGTTTAGCCCTGAGGAGGCTCAGGAGAGACCTTATCACTCTCTGCAACTGCCTGAAAGGAGGTTGTAGCCAGGTAGGGGCTGGCCTTTTCTCCCAGGCAACTAATGACAGGAAAATAGGAAATAGTCTCAAGCTGTGCCAGGGAGCTTCAGGTTGGACATCAGGAAGAATTCTTCACTGAAAAGGTGCTTAAGCATTGGAACAGGCTGTCCAGGGAGGGGGTGGAGTTGCCATCCCTGGAAGTGTTAAAGAAATTATTGGATGTGGCACTTAGTGCTATGGTTTAGTTTACGTGGTGCTGTTCATTCAAAAGTTGGAGTCAATGACCTTGGAGGTCTTTTGCAACCTTAACAATTCCATGACTCTAATTAAATGTTTTTTCTCCAAAGATGCTTCACATGCCTAGGGAGAAAGGGAAAAGTATGTGCATGGGCAGAGGTGCACCTTGTGAAATATTTTATGTAGCAATGAATATCAAAATGAGGGGTAACGAGACCAGTGTAAGCAAAGACTTAATATCCAGACACATTTAGCACTTCCTGGAAGGCCAATAAAACCACCATGGTGGTAAACAGTGAGGCAGAAAAAGCAGATGACTTCTCCTACTAAGGGAGGCACCTAAAAGCCATAGAACATTAAACAGGTTTAAGTAAGCATTCTTGAGGTATTTTTGAACTTTTTAATGTGCACAGAAGTGGGAATTCTTGTTTTCTGCAGTTGACCAGATGGTCCTGACTCATTCTGTCAGTCACAAGGCCAAAATGATTCTCACATTAACAAAACCTTGAAGCCATAAGTCTCTCTCAAATATCTCCTGCTGAAGAATTTGTAAGCAGTCATTTATTCCCTTACATCTTGCAAGCTTCTTACTTTTGATCAATGCCTTGACTCTAAAAAACCTATTTCTGTTAACAGTTATGCACATGCAGCTCATTTATCTCTTTCTCTGCCAGAAAATTCTGCAGAAGACTCCAAAGTGTTGTTCCAGTTTGCACTTGAAGGCAGTGATATACACAATGTTCTCAAACAGCAACCACCATAAATCTCAAACTCTGTGAGCTGATGTTCAAGAGGCAGAGTGAAACAGAAGTGCCTATCCTTCTTTCATACCACTTCCTCATCATTCCATTAATACAGATATTGTATACAGAATAAAAGCACTCCAGTAACCACCCTACAAAGCAAGAAAATATTAAGCAGTGGAACAGGCACTTTGATGATTTTTGATTATTTTTAAGGTACCAGTAGATATGTATGTAATGCATCCTTGATTTGTATATTATATATTTGTATATTGTTTTTACACCTATATGTGTAAAATATAGGTGTTTGTGTGTGTGAGTGTGTATGTATAAAATACCAATAACATAAATATTTATAGAGGCAAAAGTCTATGCTTTTCAAGTTTCTAAGACAAATCTGAAACTAAGGTTCCATTTTTCTCCAGTCTTCTAACATGCAGCTAGGATTCTAAAACAGTCAGTTAATAAGATTAAAAATGTATTCATGTTTTAATGTATTTAAACCAATCATTTTCCTTCTCAATAAGAAATGCAAAAATTATTGTTTAATGTAGACCGAAAGTGTAGCCTGAATTATCTCAATTATTGCAGTTTTGGCTTACATTCAGCTGTTAGAAAACCCCAGCAGAAATCTGCCAAGAGGAAAATAAGATACAATTACTTTTATTTGAACTATAGACTTACATACCTTGGCCTCCGGAATGCTAAGCCATATTGTTGGCAAGCCAGTCCCACAGTGGGAGTATAAACAATAGGCATGAACCTTTCAATGTCAGAAGCCAGCACTTTATAGAAAAGCTTTTCATTTCGATCCTGAAGACTCATTAGTAGCATGTATCTGTGGAGAATAACATATAATTAGACAGACATCAAGGGAACATATAAAGTAGATTTAGAAAGATAGCGGTGTTTGGATAATTAAAATTATGTTTGTTCTATAATAGCCTCTCTCTTATTGAAAGTATTTAAATTCCTCCTTGTCTTAATAGCACAAATGGTTCAGACACAAAAGATAACAAACTGGTTGAGACAGAGAACCTGAAACCCGACACAAAATTGTCAAACTCTACATACTCAGGAAGCTAATCCCTCTCAGGTATAAAACAGTGTGCTGCAATTGAGGTTTTGGTCTGTCAGAACCTTATCTGCGTATATCAGTCGTTCCACTTGAAACAAGACAAGCATTAAGTATAATTTAAATACTCTTACTCACTTGCCCAAAGAAAACAGAATCAAAATCATTAAGCTTTGCATGCCCTTGCCTCGATAAAAATTTATCTTAAATCCAGACTAATACTTCAAATAAATACTGAAAAACAAAGCTTTTGAAAACAAAGCATACACACATGGCTTTTCATCCCTTAAGTCTATGTTTGACATGAAATCTGCAATGCTCTATCTCCTAACCAAAATGAATTCTGAGGAAGTTCTATATTTATTTAAAAAGAAAGCCAATGAGAAAAAAAGAATCATATAAATGAGAGTGAAAAAAAGTTCATGTTTAGCTTGATCTACTTTTGACAATCATCACACTTACACTGAGTAATTACACTACTGTTTCAAGACACCAATCAGGAAGCCAAATTGCAATGCTGAGTGTGACAAATGATATGAGTCTATGAATGACTTCAAGTTATACCAGTTCACATAGGTATGACTCTGTCACTTTGTGAACACTTAAAACTTAGGAATTTAGTGATCTTTAACCTTGCCTGTCTATTCACTAGTTTTAGCAATGTTAAGTATTGCTGTAAAAATTACGTAGTCTTCTATACCAATAGGCTTACACAAAATCTTTAACTTAATTTCTGTAGGATTTTTTTTAATTTACAATGGATTACTAATTACTTACACTCAAAAAGTTTAATACATGCATCATTTTATTACGCAAATGTTGAGGATACATATAGAACACATTCATTTCAAAAGCCTAGAGGTTTGTGTACTTAAATATTATTCGTATGAACTTTCCTTCTGCATACTTACGCATCATATGCCCCAGTACAATGTAATTCATTCTTTAGGAAGACACAAACAGAGTCAGGTAACCATCTGACAAAGAACAGCTTAGTAATTCTGAATTCATTCCATTCAAGCTTAGCTCACATATCCCTATATATCAGGCAAGCCCTTCTTTTGGGATCTGTTATGTAAACCTCTAATGAGCACTATAAGCAAGGCGAGTGCAGCCAGTTTGGCAGTTGGTGACTGTAATGAGGTGGCAGAAGTGAGGCAAAACAATATCCCTTCCCTTGTGTCATGAAGGGTATTTTTGACCCTAAACAGATAAAGATCTAGAAACCAAAACATTGCAGTTGTACTCTAAATACCATCACCATGAGGCAATCGGAACCACCTTCCATCATACACATTAGTTTTGAATGTTCTCCAAGGTTAAATTATATCCTGCTCTTGTAGTTTTCAGCTACAAATATACATACATACATACTAATTTTCTTTCATATTATTACATTTCCCTATAGTCTTTTATTTTCCCAGTATTTCATTATGATATAGTTTATCTTTCAGTGTCCTTGAATTTTCAGAGCATTTTCTTTATTAAAACCTTTCTCCTGAGGACGACTATCCCAACATTTATCTTGAAATACAAGTTCATGCACATGTAGTTGTGAATACACTGAAGACATTAATTTTGTTTCCAGAGAACATTTAAAGTGATGCTAGAGAATATCATGCATATTTTTGGCCCCCACTCTATTTTGGACCACGCAAGCCACAGCACCATTCCAAAGCAGTTGCCAGTACTTTATTTTTTTATCACTTTCATTTGAAATGAGGTGTGGCTACTTAAGAGTATAAAATATCTTTTAATCATCCTTTCTTATCACTCAGATCAAGCCTAGATTTTAAATGGGGTGAAGAAATCTTCTACAAAAGAAACTAAAAGCTTAGCAAAAGGTTTCCTCGGGTGTTTCAAATCAAAAAACTCTGTTAAAACTCTCCACTTTGCTTTTACTGTCCTATAGCATTAAACTGGAGTTTTATTTTCTTGTTTGTATTTATCATGCCACTTTTATATTCAGGATATGCTAAAGAACTTGTGAAAGTAGTAACTGCATACTACTTATATTTTCAAACATTACATACTTGATCATATAAAAATCAGTATAAGAAATATTACTATAAAGTGAAAAATATTTCTAGAGACGTGCAATTTTTATCAGAAGGTTACTTTTCAACAGCAGGTATATGTCTTCTTTCTCAGCATTGTAATTTGCTTAGTTAGGGGTATCAAATTTCTCAAAAATTCTTTTTAAAGGGAAAACCAAAAATGCTTCATCCTCAGTGTGGGGTTGGTTATAATGCATTAGACAACAAGTATGCATCTTTTAGCAACATCTAAGTATCTACACAACTAAAAGCATGAAGTGTTTTTCAACGTTGTGTTTAAAAAAAAAAATTTAGAATTCAGTATTTATTGGAATCTATTACTGAAGCCCACATTTAATTGAAAACATAATGAAAACAAGAAATAAAACACTGAGAACAATCATTTGTGCTATAAAAAGGGAGAAAAATATTATCTGTCCTCAGACAAGGAGTCTTGAATGACGATTTCAGGGAAGAGTTTCAGAGGACAAAACCCAAGGTCTGGCAAGTCAGACAGAGGAGACTGCCAAGCATTCAAATTTCAGTGTGTCACTTCTCCCCTCTTGGCTTTACTTCACCTAAGAATGCTTCATACTAGTCTGCTGTTATGAAGGGAATGAAATACAGTAGCAACAAAAGGATATAAACTACGTATCATCCAAAACCCAAAAGAAAACTGATATAACTACCGAAAAGTTACTGATGATTTCTTAGGATAATTGGCCCAACTATCACTGGCATGCACTTTACAAGGCAAAATGGGAAGGTGAAAACAGAACAAACCCCAAATTTGTTCGCTCTTATCTTGAAAAACATGAGAATAAATAAAGGAGGGTGGGAGGAAAGGCTATTTTTAACCTGTGTAAGACACTTAGCTCCATTACTCTGCATCCTCAATATCTATATAAAAATGCATTAAAGACTGGGAACTTTAAGAAAAAACAAAATAAGATGGCATTCTCTGGAAATGTGATTTGATGGCCCCTCTCCTAATGCTAACACACCCAGTATAACATTTTACCAGTGTGACTCTTGGAAGAGAGAAAAGCTCAGGCAGAAGCTGTCACTGTGCCAGGAGCAACGATTTCAGTATTAATATAGAGCAAGAAGAAAGACAATTAATAACATACGGGAGGGAGAGGGGCGAATTACTTGCAGAATCCATCACAGCTTTTCCAAATTAAGTTAGAGGAATAGAATTTTTTCCTCTTATTGGTGCCCCTTTTGCCAAGCACACCAGGCAATTCCTTTGCTGCTGTTCCACATTCATTTTGTGCATGAACTCTAGGAATTTCGGAGTACAACAATTTCATGCTACAAGTTCACAAAGGCATTTCAGCTGTGCCAAAACATGTCATGCCATGGTACTACCTATCAACTTAGCTTTATGAATTCACACACACCCCCTTTCCAAGAAAAACCAGGGCAATCCTGCCAATGTAAGATGCTGTCATACACAGCATTTATGTTTCATCAGACGATACCCTTCTGTCTAAGGTATTTAACAGCTTCCAACTCTGCAATATCTAAATGCTTGTACTTAATCTTTTGTATTTCAATGTAAAACACACAAATACACACCCACTGCCAAGCTCTAGAAGGAAAACAACAGCCTCCCTTTATCTCTTTTCAGTCACTGTTTCTATGGGAGCAAAGACTATGTCAGATGCATACTGCGGGAAACATGGGGTTTTTTCTGGCATTAGGACATTAACACTCAGTAGAAGGCAATAACTGCATGCTCTTACACAAGACTGTCCTTGAGCACCTGCCTTTACAGGGAGCACTTGAGATTTCAATTTTCAATTAAAATAGCCAAAGTCTTCTGACATTCTTCATCAGTGAAGAGATTCGAGGAGTAATTGTAGCAGGATCACAGTCACTCTTCTTTAAAATTCTTTGATACAAGTATAAATATAGGGGACCACAGTTCACATATTGCCTTGAGGATTGAGCTCACACACATGTAATGCACATTTTCTCCAAGCAGGCTCTTTATTCACATACTCCAATGAAATTGTCAGACACTTGACTTACAAACACACCTGCAAATCCCATTTTGCACATGCAACTTTTTGCACACTCAATTCACACAAGCATTTTATCTGCAAAAGAGCCCAAGATGTCACTGCTGACAGTCTTAAAAGGAAGTATCTTCTTCATGCAAATGTTACCAAGTCTTTCCATCAGTGCTCTTAAATGTAGACCTACGCATATAACACAATTTTATTTTGCTAAAAAATTGAGAAAATGCCACAGGTATGTAAGGTCCCAAAAATACATGAGAAAATATTTTTTTATCAAAACACAGCATGGCACAAATAGTCAATTTAGATCTGCCAGGTTTTCACACAGAGTATAAATACGATTTCTTAAAGAAACAATTCCGTTTGGAGGGTACTTGTGGATTTATATAATTTAATAATCTTAAGGGACAACCTGACTTAATTTACAGAAATTTGCATTGATCCAAGATTATCCCTGAAAGTTTATTTCTTAAATGCTATGGCCTTGCATTATGAAATCCTACACTATCTCAGGTTGGAAGGGACCTCTGGAGATTGCCTCATCTGATCCCCTGCTCAAAGCAGAGTCAGCTACAGCAGTTTGCCCAGGACCATGTTCAGTCAGGTTTTGAATATCTCCCATGGATGGAGATCCCACCACAGCTTATCCAGACTTATAAATGGGGCCACACCGTTTATTCACATTGTAAGGGGAAGATACAAATACCCGGGCCAAAAATTACAGATGAGAAAATACCACAGACACATGTCACAGAATAAAAAGTGAGAAATAAACACAGCTACTCAGTTTTTTATATGTTAATTACTAAAATCTTAATTGAAGTATTCTGACTAATGGACACATTAGTGAGAAAAAGCCTAACTTGTAATAGTTTCAAGCTATTTCTGTGAACAGAAGACTTGCTGTTTTTCTCAGTCGAACAGCATCACTAAAACCAAATAAGCAAAAATAAATTTGTACTGCAAAGCTGCACAGTACAATATAACCTTTATACTAAAGCAGGCATTATAATAAAAACTGGCTTTATGGTATAAAATAGCAAGCTACAGTCTAATGCTCAAGACACATGGATGGAGTAATTTAATGTTAGCGCTTCTGTTTTACAGATGTCTGGTCAAAGGAGCAGGAAACAAATTTCTTCCTTATCCAACTATGTATTTGGAAAAGAAAAAATGCCGAAGAAGACTCATAAGTAGGAAAGAATGACACTGAGTTTTTGTTTAATTAAGTATCTACAGCTCTTAAGCTTAACAGCAGCAGTTTTGGGAGAATATTCTTGAAGCAAATAGCTTCTGGGAAACATTTTCTTTACATTTATTTGTAACCATATTATATTTCGTTATACTTTTGTATTATTTGTGCCTATCATACATGGATTAATTATACTTTTAAAAAAATCTTTCCTCCCCACCCCCAAGACAGACATTTTTCTTTCCTTTCTTTTAGCATAATAAAGATAGCTGCAAAGTATTCCCACAATATTTGGAGACAGTTATTTTTATTTCATTATTCCCATGCAATCAAAACTTCAATATACAGTGTTTTATTGCAGTTCAAAAGGCACATCATTCAAAGTTTTAATACTCTGTCTTTTAAAACTGATAGATTAATTCTTTCTTCCTTTCCTGAAGAAATTTTCCATTTTGGCAAAAAGCTGCTTGACTATCCACAATTTTTTGCTAAAAAAAATAAAGAATTAGGATTTGGAAATACTGCTGATCTCCTTTGACTGTTGCATAGCTAGACCTGTGATGTTCTATCTGTGATGTTTTGAGGAACACGGGTGCTTTCCTCCTATGACCTAAAGTAGGAGCAAAATTTCTTTCCTAGTTAAAAAACTCATACAACTATGGGGTAAACATCTTTTTTCTTCCAATTTTCAAGTTATAGGTGAAGAGAAATTCCAGCAATTCTAGCAGAAACAAGCAGTTGAAACTGCCTCAAATGTCCTGAAACACATGAAACAACGAGGTGTATCATGAAGGGACTACCTCAAGGCAGAGCTAAGGAGGAAATGGGGACAGAAAGGACAGAGAAAGTTTTCTCCTATGGTAACATCAGTGGTTGAATCAGGGGGCTTCACAAAATTTTACACTTTCCTATATGCAAGCATTCAGACTAAAAAAACATTTTAGCCTGGGAAACTACTACTCTGTGACAACAGATAATGGCCTTCCTGAGAGCACTGGAGAATAGTTAACCTACAAAAGATCCCACAGCTGTGAGCTCTTCACTTGCAAAGAAGGCTGTTTTCATCCTATTCTGACTCCACAAAACTCAAAGGTTGTGGCAAGTGTAAATTATAAAAAAGCCTTGTCAACAACAGATGGGTACCTAGAGGCCATGTATTACATAGAGATAACAAGACATCCCACGACAGAGAAAAGCAAGGCACAGGAGGAGAGGAATGACAAAACAGTGTTTTGTTCTAGGGCCTATAAAATACAATTTTTTAAGAAAAAAATTTTTGTATTCATAAGCGTTTAAAGCCCTCCACAGATTTTTTCCTTAAAAAACCCTAAGCACAGAAATACTATGTTATGTACTAGTTTTATAACATTTTATAAATTCTGTGTATTTTAATGCATGTGTATCTATATGCATGTAAAGTCATTACCGATTTTTAGTTTCACAAGAGTTCATTTGCCTCCAATGACCTTTGTATAATTTGGTTATCAAAGTAACTTCATGTGAATAGCTCTGGAAGATTACAATTTTAAAGTAGGAGTTGATTTTTTGAAGAAAGCATTCTAGCAAAAATATGTATTTAGCTTAACAATTCCCAGTAATCAACAACCACAGCTCAAAAAAATACCCCAAAATTTCATCTATACCACTATACAAAAAAAGGTAAGTGGCTTGTAAATTGATAAGTAGGATAAAGTTTCATAGTCATACTTTACCTGTCTAGGTCACATGTCAGCCTTTCAAAATTCTTAAGAATTGTATAAACCTGAGCATCTTGGCCAAGAAAGCAAGGTGGCAATAACCCATGAATATTCAATTGCTGCCTCTCCTCCAAGGTAAAAGCCATGCCCTGAAAAAATAAAAATAAAAACCATGTATAGATGTATACAAGAGATAATTAATTTAAGAAAAATTCTGCAGCAAATCATAGCACAGATAAAGACAGCATCAGAAAAACCATTTAAAATTAAACAGAATTTAGAATTGTGCAATTATTTTGGGGAAAGGTTTTATTGAGCCATAAGGAAACAGGCCTGTACAGCAGAATAACTCCATCCCAGCACAGAACAAGTTACGGTCTCCTGACACCACAAGAGTACCACCTGCAAAACTGTTAGGTTACAGCTGAAGAAGAAAGCAGCCATATATTCACTCCACTCATTTTCTGCTTTCTAATGAGGTCTGTCTGTCTTAACCATCTTCAGAAATTACCAAAGCCACTGTAAGAAAGTTGGTGCCTTTACAGCAGAAACATGACTGTGGGTTTAGCACATCAGCATCGAGCACTCTGGCTGCTGAAGTTTTATTCTGCTGCGGTAACTACAGCCACGCAGGACTGACAGGATCAGACCTTTGACAGCTTTAGGGGGTAAGAAGAAAAGTCAGACGAGTTTCTTCTACATATGAGCTGTGAAATGTACGTATTTGTTTCACACTGTAGGCCTGGGTCGCTGGCGCCACAGACACGTTGCAGCTCTCCTTTAGCACCATTCCACCTGCACTGCTTCTGCTCCAGAGTCAATATGCTCCAGAGTCAATACTGGCTGATCTGCGCGTGTCTTTGAGGCCTCTCTTAGGTTAACACTACAACTGTCTGTACCTTTGCAACATCCTTTTCATGTAGCCTAAACATATTCTAAAGCTCATGTTGTAGAGCTTAGGTAGCATGTATTACTCTACAAGAAGATGAGTGTATGTGTGTCTATACACATATAAAGAGGCCATAGATTAGACAGCTGCCTAATATTCGATATCTGTGATGTTGAACTATTTAAGAAATACTGTTTCTTATCCAAAAAAATACTTCAGAAAAGACCTTGAGATCCAATAACGTAGGAAAAAATAGCAATATAGTGTTTCTGCATTAATTCTCCTTTGGAAAATAAATACTATTGAGGTACTTTCACAACCACCTCTATAAACAGACTTTTAAAATGTCTTTATTCATGTTATCATTAGAATTAGCTGGGTCAACAAATGACAGGAAAAAAACCAGGGAAAACAAGGGCATAAATACAAAAGGCTTCCTTCAGTCTACATTTCCACTACTCTTGTCTTTTCGAGAGAACAAATTCAGTCCTTTACACAATGTCCTTACTGCCTTTCACACAACTCTTGGTGAGTGATACAATGTGATAAATTCACGCCAGTTAGTTGGTTACCTAGATAGGCTCTTCTTTTTGTTTCTGTATTGGTGGGGGTTTTTTTTCTCAGAAATAGTCACCTCATAGGGCTTATTCTTACAGACCAAAAATACATGACAAAATCTTCGTGTATCTTACTAGTCTACATTTCTTACACCATTTTTAATCTAATTTTTCAAGTTGTTATATCATTGTGAATTGAAAAAAAGTAGGAAAAAAGCCCTAAAGCAACCCCATCACACTGTCTGATCTATAATGACATTAATCAATTTGTTACCTTAAGCGAAATGACGACTCAAAAAAAAGTAATATCTTATAATGAACACTTTGCAAAAGATCAAACATTTCCAGAATGTGCTTCTCCTACCCTAGCCAGTAAAATAAGAGAAACCAAGTTTAATAAAGATCAGTAACTGTTTTGCTGTAGTTCTCCATGCATGAGAGATTTCAGAGGTTTCCAAATGCTTACACAAATCCTGCATCTTTTTTCCCTCATGAACTTTCTGTGACCAGATATGTCATGAATGCCTTCAGCTGCTATCCAATCTTGAAAAACCATGGAAAAAGGAAGAGTCAACACTTCTCACAAGCTTATTCAGTGTTGATCCCTCCTATCTCCACTAAACTTTTTTGGATTCAAAAACCCACATGTGTGCTCACACACACTTCAGAATCAGTTCCAAGTGACTGGACTTCAGGGAGCTGCATAGTTTTAGTGGATCTTCTAGTGCTGGCAGTAAAGTGGCAATCCAGCTATTCTCTGCAATTCTCCTTTCCCCTGTTTCCATTAGTCAATGGAATAAAAAAAAAATTCTGAATGTCTGTGTTTGGCTTTATATCAGGAATACAATATGGACTTTAATTACTATAATAGGGTTTCCCCTCTTACTGGAAAATGTATTTTATTTTAAAACAAACATGTTACATCTTGCCAAATGCCTTCTTTAAAAAGTACTTCATCATGGACTAGCATATTTTCAATGTATTACTACAGTTGCTATAGTAAGTGTTAATTTCTTTGGTTCATTACTACAAAAACACAGCAAAAACACCCTCTAGGCTATATAAGGTAAGAAACTCCTTCACTTGAATATTCCTCTTTGGCAAAGACACTATGGATTTTTCAAAGTTTTAAGACAAAATGTTAATTCTTTTCTCCCCCCCCCTCAGATCCCATATTTGCTCAAAAGAAAAGAATGATCATTAAAATACATCACCTGATAATTTAACAGGAGAAGGTCATTTTATGAAATAAGTGTATGCTATTCCATCTGCTTATTATAGGGAAGACTTCAGCTATGTAGGATTTATGGGTTTTGTCTAGATTCCTTGTGCTAGCCTCATATTTTCTCTTCTACGTCAAAATTCTTATTTTTTCCCGTTTGAAGTGCTGTTTCCCAGCTATCCAGCAGAGAGGGCTCTAGGTCCAGCTTGGTTTACACACTCCTTTCCCTTCCTGAGGGGCGTATTTTGCACTCACCTGGATGGGACAGACTTCCATCATCTAGCATCCCAACTATTATAAACAATGTGGATACTTTCATTCTGCAGCTTGTATTACAAATACATTTTTAAAGAAGAACAACAGTATGACAGTCTAAAAGCAGCATAAGGGCAAGAGACCGCAAGCATAAATATTAACCTGTGCCTAATTAGTTTTGGTTTATTCACTGCTTTATCTATCATACACATCAAAGACATGAAAAATATAGTTATTGTCAACCCTCCCAGTTAAGAGCTTGCATTTCTTCAACAGTTGTTTCATATGTTTCTTTATATGCTCTGGTTTGCTTTTGGCATAACCACGTTGTTCTTCAGCCACCTCATTACCTTCCTTTCTCACAGACCTTTTGGTCAAAATTTTGGGTTAGTTTTTTTATTAGTCCTTAAGCATACATACCCATTCAGCTTCTCAGTTGTACTCAGAAAGCTCTCGTTGAGTTTTCAAGAAATTTAACTCATTGCAAATACATTTAATTCTGAATTTGTCTCTCCATTTGTAATGTTGTGAAGTTTTGTAATTGTAGCAGCGATTTCTATTACTGCGCATCATTCAGTATTCTTTCATTATTTAATGTCTATTGGTTTATCAACTCTGCTCTTAACTATCTGTCCTCTGATCATAATCTTTGGACCCCCAAAGCCCTGTATCTACAATACTGTTCTAGTGCAGGGACATACGCATCAATACCCTTGCTCAGTTGCAGTATTGAAACACCACAAAACAACATAAACAGAACAGCATCATCTTGTATCAGACAGCTTTTTGCACTGGCTTTCAACTGAATTTTCAAGCAGTGCTTGAAAAGACAGAAAGAACATTCAAAATACTTCAAGAGCTGTCTCAGCCTTTGCTCACAGTCAGGAGAGATAAGTTTTCTCTCTTAATACAAATTAGACTGCACTGACATAGTTTTTCTTCAGATAGAATATCTGAAGCTTATATAATTGCTAGGTTTATATAAACTTCTCTTGAAAAAGAGAGTGTACTAAGCAGTATGTGCATCCTGTCCATGCACTAATGAGATTCAGCTTCACTAAAGGGTAGCCAGTATTCATTGCATGGATCCTTCTCCAATTTCTCACAAGACCTAGCCATCTTTTGTTCTAGTAGATCAAAACTTTCATTTTTAATAACTCCAACTCATTTAGAAGAATAGCTTATTTCCTCCTGTTGGCCTCACTGCAGGTGTACCACAAAAGTATTAGCCTAACAGCATGTAGAAGGAGGCTGGCTTAGAACAGGAAACCATGTCCACATCCAAGGTTCTCTACCTCAGTGACTCTTTCATCAGCCTCTGGAAGGAGAAAATCAAGGCTCCTAAGACTTCAGGGACTCAGCAGACAACCACCACCAGCAGTACTCAAGCTCAAGTACTCTCATGTATATTTGAGCCTACTGGATCCTTGAGGGGGGAAGGAAGAAATGAGGAGGAAGGTGAAAAGGTGCAGCAAGGATGTTTATCTAGAAGTACCATCTATTCTGTGAAAAAGAAATCTCTGGATTGCTGGTCTAAGATATCTCTAGAGGAAAACTACAGTCTCTTGAGTATTTTCTAGAGGTTCATCACTGTCTCAAGAGTCCATCAAAAAGCAAAAAATTCTCTATTAAAAACCTCATTCTCTATATTTGAATCATAAAAGTGCAGTGAAAAAAATTCAGTGATAGCATGAAAAAAGCTCACAAGTCTGAGGGACTCAGATATGCTCAACATCTGCTGCCATGGCCAGAAAGAGGAGAGCTGGCACCTCGCCACTCCTTGCAGGCTCCCACCGCAGCAGTTGGTATCACCGAGCAGAGGCCAGGGAGTGCTCTGCCAGACAAAGCTCTGAGAAAACCCCACAGCTGCCTGCCATACTTGTCTGCTAGAGATCTGAATCAATTTTTTGAACAAATGGACTTACAGGACACCACAATTCCAATCTTAAAAATCCCATTCTTAAAAAAAAACCAAAAAAGGACACACAAGATGAATGCTTTTGGCTGAAAGACCAAAAACATTCTCCAATTACTAGACAAGAGTTTTTTTCCCAGTATGTCCCAAATAAAAAATCAGTGGCATCACTACTAGTTGCCAGTCACGCATCATCCCACGCTGCTAACACCACTTCATGCACAAGATTGTCTCCAGGAGAAATTCAACTGCAGAACTAGATGCAGTCCTTAGGAAAACATGATCTTTGGTATGCGTGACTGTTTGCAGGCAATTCTTTCACTAGTCAAGCTTTTGCCTTCAGCAATTTTGGCTTCTCATACTACTGTTAGGGAGGAATCCAAGTCAAAATTAATGTCTTTTAAGGACTTCTTTGGCTGAGGAAGCAAAAAAATGTATGTATAGACCTGCTTGCTAGGCATGAGCTACATGAAAACAGTTCCAGGCACCTAATGTGATAAACCCCTTTAGGATCTGAATATTAAAAAAAAAATAAACCCCAAAAAATGCACCAACCAAAAACACAACTCTGCAAAATTTTACACATTCAAAGAAATTTTTATAAAATCTCTATAAAAATATAGAACATATGGGTCTTCAAGCATTTTAAGCTACATTTAAGAGTTTAATGATCTGCAAATCCCTTTGAGCTATTTCATATAATTTGTATTTTTTTAAAAAGTCACCTTGCGAACAGGCAGAAATAAAGTTTTACAAGCATTTCCTCTCCATTTTTCATTTTTATTATCCAAACATGACTTCAGAGAAACCAGATAAATACTTCTAATACTCCATGTCCAACACTCATTTCAAGGCACAATACACCAGGAAATACTTAGAATAACTAATCTGAGCACACACTCCATAATGAACTCATTCTGCTGAAAACAAATGTGGTTCATGGCAAGAAATTGGTGTTGGAGCAGTACACATGGCTAAAGATGTTACTGCTGTTTTCTCTACCCAGACTTGTCATGACTGCCAAAAAATATTACAAGCAGAGGCAGCTAATGCAGCTATTTGGGCAAACATCTCTTCTGCAACCAGTGCTTTAGGCCACACCAGTCACAAGTAAGTACCCCAGTAGTTAAGGAGAGGGACTAATCTTTTTTAAATGGTGAAAATTCACACACAGTTTTCTGTTAAGTTGGTTTCATTTGGACCTGAAGAAAGAAGTATTTCTGAAAAATGTCAATTTGTATTAACTTAGAGATTCATGTTTCTTCTTAGGAATCATTTGCTGTAAAGACTATACACAAAAGAAGGGTTTGAATAGCTGAATCCAGTTTCAGTTTAAAAAAACAAAATCAGAATTATTAAAATTTTGAAGAAAAAAAGAAATCCTTTCAAATGGTGTTTATGAAGGCTAGGGAGAAAGATGACAAATACAAACTGATAAGAAGAAAAAATATGCTCAACAGCAGACAGTTATCACAGTTCAAAGATGAATAGCATAGAGTCAAGAAATGAAAACTGAATATGAAAATACAAATTTTCTGATGCAATCCTCTGGCAACACATACAGACAGCTTTGCTTTCAGAAGCAAAGAACATTGATAACCATGTATAATGTACACATTATTTAAAGTATTATTAGACTGCAAGTAGAAAAGTCACTGTGTGACAGAACTGCCACCTTCCAAAGAAGTTATTTTTCCCCAAAACTATGCTCAGATTCTCTACTGGACATTTCACAAGGCACATTGGTTAGCTCTGGATTGCACATCTTGGATTAAGGTTTGAAAATCAGTACCCCAACTAGTGATGAACAGTCCATTAGGTTCTCTGGCAGAGGAACTGTGGTTTTCTTGCCTTTCCACAGTACCTAACACACAGATATAGGTCTTGGCCTACAGCTGAGAACTCTGAATTAGCAATGAATCCTGCTAAGTGCCTTCGCTAGAGTGTGAAAAGCCAGACACAGACAGGTATCTACCCTGGTTAAGACAAGGAAGGAGAAAGCTAGAGAAGGAGGACTGGTGAAGCATAAACAGCAGAACCTAATTCAGATACAGCACTCGCACTCCTTTTGATAAGCCCTCGTGCACAGGCATCCGTCAGGACTCGGGAGACTGTGAGGCATGCTGAAGGTAAATTTAAAGAAATATACAGTAGTTGATGGGCACAGCTCTGAACATACAAGAAAAGAAGAAACTGTCCTAGTTTCAGCTATAAAATGCCAAAAGGCATAGGTTTTGTTTTATGCACTTTTCTTTAAACACAGCTTTTTAACAAGCACTTTAAGTTCAAAAACTATATTCTTATATTTGGCATTTATATTTCAAAGCCGTTTTTCTAGAGTTGTGGTAGATCTGCTGCAGTGTGTTGAACACACAATTTTTTTTTTCCAGGAACACCAAGTGACCTGAAGCATATTCATAGCCCAATTCTAAGTCCATAGGATTTTCAAAAGCAAACTTAAAAAGTCCACAGGGGAAACTGAAACAAAAGTCAAAACCAGTTTCCAACAAATAAAGCCCAGATAAATACAGTAGCTAATACACACACCCATGGACTTATGGTTCAAAACAAATGCAGATGGCCAGAAGGAGATCAGACTTCTCTTGGCAAATTCATCATGGGAATGTGTGGGCAGCTTGGCAGCCATGCCATGAGCTGATAACAGTGATTGCACACAAGCGTGATTCAGACCAGCACGTTAGAAATCACACATCACAGCGTTCTTATTTTAACAATCCTTTAAGCTAATGTAAACAGTTACCTGAAGGTAAGCAAGCAAACCTATTTTAAGAAACTATTTCTATATATGTGTTTTATTATACATATACAGAGTAAAATCTTTTTGCACTGCATAATCTCCCCTCACCCTAATTTTGAGAAGACTGTATTACACAAACAGCAGACAGTAACAAATAAACAGTAAAAGAAGTCACCAAGATAATAATGTAAAAAAATATATTGCACGCTGTCCTTTAATGTAGGATGATGGGCTGGGTCTAGTTAAGATTCTAAATTTAGTAATTCATATGCAATATATACACCTCTCCATCCATGATAATTACAGGATAAAGTTGAAGCTCACTCTAGAATAAGTTCCTTGCAGTCACTAATCCAAGTTGCTCCAGTTACTATATTGACTATAGACCAAATTCAGATTTGCACACATAAGCACTTACTGACAACTGGGAGGCTCAAAGGTATTGGAGCAATCAGCATTGCTCATTGTGTGTGATGTGCAATAGTATCAACCATGAATCCACTGCATAGCAGGCTTTCACAGCACCAGACAACAGCCAGGCACCTCTGTACCTCAAAGGGGCACTAATTGTCTGTATGTGGCTGCTACATCAAGCCTCGACCATCCTTTTGACTCCTCAATCCACGTCTCATTGAAAAATCATATTACTCTGAATTATTCATATTGTTACAGGGATATTTAATCCCAAAGCAACCAGAAAAACTGCTGGAGCTGCATTTGTACGTTTTCAAATCAGAGCTGGCTGTCTCAAAAGCTGGCTGTCTCCCTCCCAGCTGCTGCTCCCATCTGGGAGCTACAATGAACATTGGCATGAGCAAACTGGGAACTGGACCAATGGCCGTAGTTATCTGCTATCAACAGCAACCACCCTGGTTCTGTTTATAAGAACAGCTAAATTAATAACAGGCTTATTAAAAAGTATTGGTTGTGATCTGTGTCTCCCCTGACTCAATTCCCTAGCAGAGGTATCCCACCAGTGGAGAGAGACCTGTCTTGGCTCTTTTGGTTGCCCTGAGCAGACAAGACCAAACAGCAGCCTAAAACAGTTTAAACTATAGAGTCAGAGAAGCTGAACAAATATTCATCTGCTGGGGTTTGGAGTTTGGTTTTTTTTGTCCCTGGATATTTCTGAGCCAATTTTTTTTTCTTTTATAACCCCTTTGGGATGTACTGACCCTCAAAGATGACTACTTGGGAAAGCTCTGGCTATGGGAACCAGAGACAAGAGCAGTTTACCACATCACTTACAAACTTGTTGAGCATGTTCTTATGACAGATTTTAATTTTCAACACAGCTTACCTATGCTATAGATTAAAAACCTGGTTGTAGGCCACTTCAGAGCTCTAGCCCCCTGGGTGAATCATGGTAACAAAAACAATCTTGTTTATTACCACCTTCGTCAATACTGTTTGTCTTCTAAAGATGTATCAATGTGCAGTTTTATTTTTAGATATTACATTTATATAATAATTGTATATTAAATTATAATTTGAATAATGATAGGGTTTTTTTAAATAAAGATGTCTAGTAAGGTTTACTAGACCATATCTGAAATTCTACATAAAATATTAACTTCCTTGTATAGTAGACGCTATGAGTCAGTACACTATATCTCTAATGCATAACTCTAACCAAAGGATGCCCGCAATGCTATCAGTAGATTAACTGACATGGAATAACTATTTATGAAGGGAATTGAGATGAACATAGTATCAGTTGACACAGAATACATTGTTAACCAGAATTATTCCAAACAAAATGCCAAATAATAGCTCTCTAACTATAATAATTTTACAAATAAAGTACAGTCGCCAGGCATGCAGTCTCCAATATACAATATTTACATTTGCAAAATCAGGTGTTATTTGAGAGTCAGGCATGATTTCCATGTACGTAGGAGAAGAATTTCAGTAACTGCCAAAAATCCCATCTGTCTAAAAGAAGTACTTAACCAAACACAGGTTAGTAAGCCCTGAAATCCTGAGGGGATTTGATAAACCTGATATGCTTAACAGATTTTATTGCTGCCTTTCAGAGACTAAACAGATTACCAACTACTGTATTCTGGGCTTCTGACAGGACTAAGCAACTAATTTCTTTTCACTGGCATGATAAACAATTAACTAAAATAAATATTTTAAATACTGTAACACAGAGCTGTGTAGAGCAGAGCAGAGCAGAGCAGAGCCCAAAAAGAGTCCTGTGGTCTTTGCTTGCACTGCTACAATGGTTTACATTCTCCCTACTGCATCCAAGTGGTGACAGGGGCACTGGCCAACCTGGTGAACTACAAAGGTTTGACCTGAGAGCCGATGTCGTGTTGAGCGACACCAGGCACACAGATTATCATGTTACTCGCGGATAGTGTGCTGTTTCACTGTGCCTAAAAGTGACGTCTCTACTCAAAATTAGTCCTCTGGGCACCCTCCAAAGAATGAGGAGAAAGTCTGAGTGGGACCCTAGGTGGTACCCTTTTCTCCTTGATGGGAATATAATTAACTATTTCAGACAAAACAAATGAGATGAATACTTTCCATTGTCATAGGTAATTCTACAGTTACAGTATTTCTATTACCACAGCCTGGCAATATGATCTGTAAGCCTTTCTGTCATACACACATATTGCATATAATGCATACCTATGGAGCATTTCCCATTCTACAGATGGAAACTTACTTTCCCTTTAATCATCTCAGTCTAAGGGGTGGTAGTACATGTTCACATGAAAAAAGCCTACCCAAATCCTCTGGGGAGCTTGTTACACCCAATCTTGGCAATTTTTCTCAGACCTGGGCAGTACTCTAAAACCAAGTGTAAAGCAACATGCAAAATTTACACTCTGAATGCACCTGAGCTATAAGCACAGCCTAAATTGCTATCCAGCAGCTAGACAGTCATTCAATTTTTGCTGTAACAATAAGCATCCTACTTGCAACATTCTCTTGTAAATAAAAGTATTTTCCTTCTTGCTGAAAAATCACTGAAAATTCATGTTATAATGAACAAAGTGACAAAAAAATTTGCCAACTTAAGACTTTGAGTAATCTCACTATTTTTTTTTCCATTTTGAATTCTTAAACACTCAGAGTAATCATCAGTAGCCACAGTCACTACTAGAACCACAGGCTGAGACTATTACAGCATCTGAAATAGCAGCTAAGGGATAGAAGAATGCACACTGTCATACATCATACATCTTCCTGAAAATCGTAATCTTACCTGAACTTTGCTACAATTTTGTTTGGTTCCAACCTTTTAGATTAACAGAGGAGGAAAATACAGTGAAGGACCAGATGGACTGGGAAGGCAAACTCTTTAAAACTCAACAGGGAAAATAAGACATAAACAGTCTAAAACTTTAGCATGAGCTCTGATTTTATAACCTAAACTGTTACTTAACCAGCTACACAGAGACAGCAAAGTCATGCAAAGCCTTCCAGAGCAGGCAAAAAGTTACTTGATTGAAGGAAGATACCTACTAATGGCAGAACAATTCCATTTAAAACTACTGTACCAGCTGCATTCATACTGCTCTGCTTTTGCCAAGATACAACCTGCATATCAATACTATCTGCTTGCATAGAAAAGATCAGACTGAAATAAATCACGGAAAAAGCTGTGATAAAATGGGGTGTATCACTTTTCTTTTTATTTGACTGCTCTCCAAAAGAGCTTGACTCATCAAAGCAAACAATAGATTGAAGAAAAGTGAGCATTATGGAAATAAAATCTGAATGGTAGTTAAGGAAACAGCCAATATAAAACCATCTGAATTTGCAATGAGGCACACAAGAGCTCTACCTGAAAGAAAATTCATGAAGGTGAAAAAATGACAAGAATCCCCTCCCAGTAGACCCGATTCATTTCAAGTTGCTACCATTTTCAAAGCAAACCAAGGATTTAGTTCCCCTTTTATCTAACTGTGCCATACACAGAAAGCCGAATCTAAAACAACATGAAAAGTAAAGCAAAACAGGAAAAAATCCACAAAAACAGCCCCAAACCATTATGTTAAAAAACCAATTTTCTAGGTTGATGTTGAAAAATGTAACCTGACAGTAAACATTAAACACAAGCCTATTTGAATCTGTAGAAAATACTGCTCCTCTATTCTAACTTTTCACATTTCCTAGAATCTAATTATGCAGACCCATTATAAGCTTTTTCTAGCTACACAACAGATTAACTGCTGTCTTCCCTAAGGGAAACTAGACCCTTCACTTGTACAAAATATCTTGTTTAAACCTAAGTAATCTGGAGTGGGTATTAACCACTGTCCTTGGTTCAAACTTGTTCTGGACACAGTGAGTTAGCAGACCTATAATCACAGCATCCACACAGCACAGGATGGAGCAACCAGGAACATAGATGAGGAAGAAGTTTTGAGATAAACTGGCAAAACACTGCATTTCCAGACTAATAGCCAAGGCATTTCACAAAAAAAAAAAAAACAACCCAAAAAGGCATTTATGCAATGAAGGCAAAGTAAAAGATTATGATAGATCTAAGGAATTACTTCTAATAGTGCTTCTTAAGTCTTACATAGGTCCTTAAGACTAAGATACCTATTCAAAACATATTTTAGGCAACAATGAGAGATTCACTCAGGTTAAGAAAGATCATCAATTTTCACCAATTTTATAACCAGTTAACTATAAAGTAAGTTCTTCCATTTCTTGAAACCTTTCAACAACCCAGAGTAATGTCAACATGTCAACCAGACCAATAATACCAATATTAAGCCCCTTTCATGCAAAACTGAACAGAAAATACAGTATAAAACCAACTCAGAAAGACACTTGTATTCTATTTGTTTATTAACCTCCATATTAGGAGCTGGCACACTAAACTTATTTTATTAGTCCCTAAAGTTCAAATAGCATAATCTCATTACAGAAAATGGAAATATGCAAAAAGCCCACAGGTAATAAGGGCTATATCAAGAAAAAAATCCTCTCCAACAAAGTCCTAACTGAAATCCATCGCCCAGTGGATCCACAGTTCTTGAGCAAGCCACCACTTCCAGCCCTGACCACCCAAGGGAAGTTTCCTCTATGGCACATTAACTTTCTATGCATTGTTATGCAAATGGTGGGGGGACTACTGGTTGTTTCACATGGCAAGCACAGACACCTCTTTGCTGCTTTAATTAAACGAATTTTAGTGTTCAGCAGATACCTTGTGGCTAAAAGACCAGCTGATGAAGAAAACCATAGTACAGAAATAGTAGTTCATCTAGTGCAGGCAATGTAGCCATAGCCATCACTGGTTTTATTAGTTTTACTATTTCTACACATATTTGAGAATATATCTTATTTCCAGGCTCGCAGTAAGTAGATACTCTTCAAATGCATTTGTCGCACACTATTATAGGAATTCCCATACGAGAATGTCAAGGATCTGCACTGTCTTCAAGGGCAAAAAATAGGGAGATAAGAAAAGAAACAGTAACGAAAAAACTTAACACAGGCAGATTTTGACACCAAGACAAAATTTTCCTTTTCTAAGTGTCATGCTTTTTCTCTAAAAGATGAAAGGATCGCAATAAAATGGCTGAAAAGCTCATACGACAAAATACACATACCTATTTTCTGAACTCAAACGGCAAAACAAATCAAACCAACAGCGTTTCAAAGAGCACAAAAATCTGCTCTTTAGCTTTAGTCAAACGAACTGCCTTTGGGGGTTTTAGACAGCTTATGATAGGAACTTTAAATGGAAAAGTAGACCAAATTCATCCTGGTTATTGTACCTTGACTACTTATACTGGGGTAACACTGCCAGGAGCTTTTCAGACCATTTCATGTGAAGGTATAGGAGCTTTCAGATATTCACATTCACTCCTGATGACTATGTACTCAGAGCTTAATGGCATGCTCCACCACAAAACAAAATCTTTTATTTCACCAGTGGTCTTGACTGTTTTGGCAAAGGTAATACTACTTGCTGTGTGAAGTGGGAGTGGCAATCTTCCAAACAGCATGACTGCTTTCAAGAGTGACTAGTTTGACTCTCCTTCCCCAAAAGTGTTGGTCTCAAAAGTAGTTTCTGCTGTTGTACAGAAGCATCAGTTTTAAGTCTCTCAACAGAGCAAAGAAATCCTTGAAAGACACAGATTTCTTTCACCAGTACTGGCACTCAAAATAAGACCATATGTCTAAGCTATAATATGCAAGATTTTCCAAAGACAGCTTATTTTTCTAGTAGAAAATGTAATTTACATAGACTGAACTTTAGGATTCGTTTACAAGTTTCATGAGAAAAACTGGCTTCCTTATAGTATAGAAAAACCACTTCTCACTGCTCCCAGGCAGCAAGCTTTAATACTGCAAAGTCACTAGCCTTACTGGGGACACCAACTCAGTTCGGTTATGTCTATCTGCCTCTCACAGTGGCCAAGAGAAGTAGCTGACTTTTCTAGGAAAAAAGTAAGAACAGGAAAGGCACTATAAGGAGTTGCCTGGAGCTGCTGAAAGAGCACAACAGTAAGCAGAAAAAGCAAGCCAAACTGATGTGGCTGAAAGTAATGGAAACAGAAAAGTTAAGCAGAAGGCCCAAGCAGATAGGAATGAAGAGCCAGCAAAGCAAGTGAAACAGTAACAGGATTTACTTTCAAGAATAACTGAAAGAGAGCTCAAAGGCAGGAGTCATGGACAAAATAGAGCAAGTCCAACCTGTGTTAGGAACATTAAGATCAGAGAACACACACGAATGCAAATGTGAAGGCTGAAGAAATGAAGCTCAGATGAATACCAGAAAGAAAAAACAGGTGCTGCAAGTAATTGTGCCAGAACAGCTTTGGACTGCTGCAATCTGCTTCACGCACACTGCACACACAAAGAACCTTACTTTGCTGTCTGTTCCTAATTATGCCTGGATGGAAAGCTTAAATCAAACTGCAAAAGGCAACATTTCTTTTCCCTGGCAGCGGTGGGCAGCATTACCCCACTGGAAGCTCACAAGGATGAATCCAGACCCCCAGCCGGCTTTCAGCAGGAATTACAAATCGCACAATTTAGAGGGGAATCTGAGGGTCCCTCAAACAAAGCAGGTACCCAAAACACATCATCCATGGGGAAAGCATCTCCCAGTTTGGCAAGTTTTTAACGCTGGAATCTTTAAATTACTGTGTTGAACCAGAACTATTTATTAGTCTTCTGTAAAATGAATGCTTTTGTTTAAAGGCTTAAACTAGTCTATTATTAGTAGCATTTCAGAAAACATTAAAAATCCCTCTACTAGATACTCTTAATTTTTTCCACATGTGGGAGAATGAACTGAGAGGCATTGAGAGATTTCTAACCTTTTACATTCTAAAGTAGGGACACAGACTGTGAAAGGTACATATGCAACTCCAACAAACACAGATAATTAGAAAATTCTGAAATTATGTGTACAGAATCCACATTTATCCTGTTACACATACAGACATATTCTTGACAAACTAGGTAACTTCCTCTATAGACTACACAATTTGCCAAAGAAACATCTTCCAGCACAAACAACAGAAGGAAAACACATTTTTAAAGTAAAAGTAATTCAGTCCCAAAGGGTTTTTTTACCTATGATACTATGGTATCTATGGTTTGTCATTTCTCAGCTGTCAGTAATAGCCAAGTTTAAGATCTGTTACCTAGAAGTAGGTCAGGAGAACCTCTTGGCTGGGATCATGTAGCTCTGCAGATCAGTAGATCTTGTACTACAACAACTGTGTCAAGTTTGAATGCCTTCTTTGCTATCAGTTACACTGTTAAAGAAATCTGCCTGTTCAAAACCAAAAACCAGTCAACGCACCTCCTTCTAAGACGAATTTAACATAACAGGAAATTCAGAGTCTTTCAGAAATAAAACATTTTTGCTTGCTTTTTTGTTTTAGATGAAACCTTCAGTGAAAATGCACAGCATTGGCAGAAGCCCACAATAAAACCCCAGAGGTTTCAGCAAACCTTCTAACCTATCAAAGAAAAACTTATCTAAATCATTAATTATGTTTTCACTCACTTCAGACAAATGCCCAACAGTATTACAAAAATCACCATTGCTTATTCTGTTTAAGAAACACTTACTTCTTTTTGCTCTTAGCTTCCATAAGCTTCCCAAGCATTTGTACTGATTTTAGATGTACGGTCTGACTTTAGGGGTGGATTATTTCATAAAGAAATGGTAACATCCATAAATAATACTTCAGGTAGCTTGAATCAAACAGAATCCAAGTAAAAGAAAACACATTATTATAAAAGTCCCCTTCTTCCTCCATCATTGCTCCACAAATCCAACCACATGTTGGGCTCTGAAAGGGCCAACCAGAAACTGACAGTATCTGCTCAGGTTAGCACTATTTGATAGATAATTACCACTGGAGCGGAAGCAGGTCTAGACTGCTTTCTATTGTTTGATTTTTTTTTCCCCTTCTAAAGAGAGGAAATACACTGAAATACATCCCAAGCTTTCTTCAAAATTAGGTGCAAAAAAAGTCTTCATGCCAACACTAGACAGTTTTAAGGGGCTATAATTCAGATGCCCTACACAGGCTTGTTCTTAGGGGCAGGTATGTATCAACTGAAAAAGCCCCAAACTTGTTTCCCTCTTTGACAAGAGCACTCAAAAAATAGTTTAGTTGCAACTTAGTGGTAGTAATGAACTCTCACATCACAAAGTATTTTTATGGAAGCTAGAGTCCCCATTAAAGTAATTATAAACTTTACTTCTAAAGTGTTTGATTTAGAAAACAATTTTACCCTTAGGTTGATAAAATGTCCATGAGAGCTATTAAACCATGGATGACAACACTTCACACCAGTCCTTCTGTAACACTCTTAAACATGGACAGAAATTCCCTATTGGGTTGGAAGACAGCCAGAACAACCGATAAGAAATACTGGGATTTCTTGGGTTAATTTCCTTTAGTAGAACCTAACCCTGCACATATATGGCACTTCAGCTGTATCAAAGTGAAAAGAGAAATGTTGGTTTAAAGCAGATTATTTACAGTCCCACGTAACTCATAAAACCAGTAAGTACTTACTTAAGCATCTGAACCATCCTTACCCATTTAAATTAGTTTTCATTGCTCACTAGAAGTCAGATGTCACTACTATGAATCAATTTGAACAAAGTCTCTTTAAAATATAAGAAAACAGCCAGCAACTGGACATAATTTTAAGAGAACAAATGTTTATAATGTAGTTATCCATGAAGTCCAAACCATTATTATATGCATATAGTTCACGACAACCACAAATAAAAGAGAATCAGGACGCTTGGAAAGGCCTTAAGGAGGTCCACTGGTCCAGCCCTACTCAGAGAAGGTCCAGCTGGGCCAGGGTGCTCAGGATCATCTCTAGGTTGAGTACTGAGTCTCTCCAAGGATGGAAATTCCACTTCTCTCTAAGCAGTCCCCCACTGCATTTGACTGTTCTCAATTTTTCCTTCTATTTTTCCTCAGATTTATTTCAAATTTCCCACACTCAAACTTGTCTTCCGGGCCTCTGACCCTTTCACCATGCCACAAGTCACCCAGGTCTTTTCCTACAGGGTTGCCTTCTTTCCACTTGTTTCCCAGCCTGTTCTCTTGCACAGGGTTATTCCATCCTAATTGCTGGGCTGCTCTGCCTTTATCTAAATTCATGACATTCCTGTCAGCCCATTTTTCCATCGTTTCTAGGTCACTCCAAAAAGCAGCCAGCCTTCTAACATGTGCAGTCCTCAGGCTTGCAGATAGTGCAGTCTGTCTCATTACACAGCTTATTCATACAGATGCTAAATTGTTCAGCCCATTATGCCTTAAACACAGTATTTCATTATCTGAAATACCAATTTTGTTCTACTTCCCAGTGGAACAGAAATCATAAGTAGAGCATAAACGTAGTGGTCTCAACTGAGCAGCTCTCAACATTGCTCCTAAGTCTCTTCTCATACAAGTAAAATTCAGAACAAGCCACGTGTAATTTCTGTGATACCCACATGAACTTTAAATTTCTCTTTGAAGGCTTTTCTGATATTGTTGAGATATGTTTTCTTCCTTATCTTCCCTGGGCATTGTTGGCCTTCCTTCAACCTCTACTCCCCTGTGGTCCTTGACAGGATTTTCTGGATCATGGGGTTTGTTCGGGTTTGGATATGTATTTGGTTTCTAAATCCAAGTTTTTAGAAATTGAAAGGATAAGTGTGCAATAATTCTTTAAAAATGAAAAAAACAAGTTGCAGAAATACTTCTTTAAAGATAATTTTAAGTATTTATTTTCACATTCTCATTTTAGAAAATGAGGAAGAGGTTCTAAGAAACCTCTTATAACTTCATCTTTTTCTGGACAGAATATAGCAGCTAATTTTTTTCTCTGTTCAATGGGTGAATACTCTGCAACAAAGGAAAGCATAATAAATAATTACTAGCAGATTTACTATGTTTATTTGACTAAACTTTTCAATTTTGAGGCAAATTTTTGTAGTAGCATCTACTGGTCTTCCATGAGAAACTTTTAGTTGGGGTTATGAAAAGTGGGGAGATTATTCTAACCTCATTTTCTCTAATTAACAACATTACGCTATCCATAGTTTAATTTAAATTACTAATGGCTGAAAGATAGACATCTCGTGTTCTTTGTCCTGTCACAACTATAACTAATATTTCTTCTAAGTTAGATCATAGAAATATTTATAGCCCCAACATGAATTTTTCTTTCAGCATCATTCTTAGATAATCAGGGACAGACAATTTTTTACTTCATATTTATACTGTGTTTACTCACTTTATTTGACAAATTAAACAAAAACCCCAAAGTCTGACTTAGTAAAAAAATGACATTGCTGGAGGAATTTTTACGTCAATTCTGAGCCTTGAACAGTTTTAAATAAAAAAGAAAAAAAGAAAAAAAGAAAAGAACAAAAAAAAAAAAGCCAGAGGACACTGCAGAAATATTAAAGTACACTGATTCTGAGAGGATTATCAAACCTACCAATATTGTATTGTTAAACAGCTGCAATTTTCACAGTTCAACAATAATGCCCTATCTGTTAACTGACTAATATATTTTAAGGCAGAATTCCAGAAGGGATCATTTTTATCTGCATATCAGAATACTATTTTTTCAAACACTACAGATGGTAAGAAGTGTCACCAAGTGAGGGGGGAGATGGAGAGAGAGAGAGAGAGAGAGAGAGAGAGAGAGAGAGAGATCCCTCTCTCACGTTGTTTTAGCTCAAACTCTGCAGAAATGAAGACCTGGTAAACCTCTATCCAACACAGGACCAGCCCACATAAAGCCAACTCAGCCAGTTGAGCCAGGCTGGATCGCACGGAGGAAGTCACAAACTCCAGCCAAGCAGTTACATGAGCAACAGCCCTGCTGGATGTGCCAAGAAGAATGCTTTTGGAAGATCAGTTCCTGTTGTCTAAGACAGCAGCAATGCTATGCTGACAAAACACTTCTTCCTGCAGGCACACATCCCATCTCCATGAGAGGGCTCTACCAACACAACTGCATCGGCAGAGCCACTGTTCAGCCCTCCACCAAATCACCGCCCATCCCCCTCCAAGAGAGCCTTCAACAGTTCTTCACATCATTGCCATAAAAAAAAAGAAAGTCTGGTTAAATAATTTTGGTCTGTATCTTGTTTCTGCTCAACAGCCTGTGCAAACTACCCTTTAAACACATACACACACAAACTGCTTCAATCTGGTCACGCATATGCAACCAAATGAAATGGAAACTAATATATAACCCTGGTTAATACAGTACCATGTCTGAAACTACGAGTGTTGTTACCCTCTTTGCTGAGGAAGAGCAGACAGCAATGTCACACGTCATTTTTTTAAGCAGGGAAGGGGAAACGGAACATCACTCAGGACACTTTCCCAGTAGAACACACTTATACAACCTGAAGTGTTCCAGCCCCTTGAATGAGGTGATTCTTGCATGCACTTCATCAGCTTTCTCTTCTAGAAATACAAGAAAAAACCTAACTATTCTGACAATAAAAAAACATTCTGGAAACCTTTCAGGCGGAGACACTCAGAAATGCTGAAGTACATTATTTGTATTCTGCCTTGTTTTTCAAAACCCCATCCAGACCTGCTCTATATCGTACAAATAAATGTTTTACATTTTGTCAACAATCAGAAAGATTTACAGAACCATGCAAAAACAATTTTCCAGGTGATCGTTCTAATATAGGACTTTCTTTTTCCTAGGTATACACACATCAGTGAACCAAAATAAAAACCATAGGATACATCACCAATATTAATGAATATAAATACTGTTGTCTGTTCTTTCCTGCACTTCCCATACTATGAGAATTCATGGAAAAGCTGGCCTGCAGATGGTCTTACAAGCTGTCAGAACATGGTTTACCTAAAAAGCTGGTTCTTTGTTCTGTTCTTCATTTCCACATCTTGGTAAAATAAGCTCTAGGATTCCTTTATTAATTTGTTTTATGGGGTTTGTGTCTTGAATGAATATGCAGAAAAATGTATAAATGGAGGGCCTACAATTTTTTTTCGAAACTAGCAGAGTTTGGGAATTTAAATGCTGTATGTTCCTGCCAGCATGAAGAGGTGCAGACAGACTAGGATCCTGGTCAGCAATGGGTGAGTAAGGTTGGTAGACTCTTCCCCATTTGAACCCTAGATCAGATGCAACTGTTTGGATCTGAACTGGCACTAAGCAATAGCAAGACAGACTTTATAACATGATACTACCAGCTTAACAGCATAAAGGCAGTCAGCTATTTAATTCTTTTTAATTTAATTGCAAAATAGTACTTTATCAAGACATCAAACAGGCAGATAGCAACAGCCATTCAGCAGTGGTAAGAGGTGCAGGAATTTCAGCACTAGGTTTGATTACTGTATGTTACTACATGCATGTTTTACTAGTAGCTACGGACATTGGACCCCACCTAATTTTTAGAATGCCAGGTAAAGTAAGCGTAGCAGAAATATTTTCATCACTCTGACTCAAGAGACCCTACCTTATATTCACACAGAGCAAGTACTGTTCCCAAGTGAGGGGTTTTTCTCTAAGCTATTTCTATGTATAAGTGGAAAAAAAGCAAAAGCATGTTGTACATTGGCAGGTTTACATGTCAATTTTTTCACTCTTTCATTATTACATTCTATGAAATCACACACTTCTCTCAACTACAAAAACTATGTGTAGGTAGCAAGCCAGTAGCATTTTAAGTTGCCTTTGCTAGTTTTAACAACTCACTCAGCTGGGGCAGATGACAGCTTGGAGGAGAAACGACAGGACACTCCCAGGAAAGTGCTGCCCACATTTTGGTACATGTCTAATCTCACTGATCACTGAGAATTATAGGTGAAATTCTCTCACCTCTTTGTTATGAGAAGGATGGTTGCTCAAGCAGAAACAATTCACAGTACATCAGCACTAACTTTGAGCCACAGCAACACCATAAATTGTGTCTGATAGAAGTGAAATTTGTATAAAGGCTATTGTCTTCTCTTGCATAGATTTAAACCACATACATCTGTGTACATTTAAAACATACAATGATACATTTTTACTGCACTAAAATATGTTGGGGCCTATAGAATTGCCAAAACCCCGAAAACTGAAGGTTTTTATTTCTTAATGATACGTATTAGGTACATGCACATTAGGTGTTTTGCTTGAACAGGAGGCAGTCTTTTGAATTAAATTTCCTGGCTGTCACCACTCACTGTATTTCTCTCGTGTTGTGGAACAGTCTTGGAGCACTTGAAGTGAATTCTTTTTGGATAAAAAGCAATTAGAAGATAGGTTCCAGAAGTTCATCTAGTATGCCTGAGCTGTAAGCAGACATTCAGTTCATGGGATCAGACTACAGTTAGCTCAAAAGTACAAAAAAAAAACCCCAAACAACTGAACACAAAACCACCACAAATATTCTGCTCCCTAACAAAGAAAACAAAACAAAACAAACAAAACATAGAACTATTTTTTAATGGCTCCAAGCCTAAAAATCTCTTTAAAAAGTCCTCAACATTGTATACTGTGGGTGTCTTGATCTACAGATCTATGCCATTTGCTATTGAAAATACAGGCCATAAACCATAGCATTTTCTACTTGCATACTGTTTGCAAATCTATACGTGTGAGCACATAACTTTAATTAAGATGTAAGAGACTGGTATGGAAACTATTCTAATATGACCACAGGCTACAGCAAGCGTTCTGTTTTTCTCTCCAACAGAATAAAGAAAAATGTCACATTCTTTTCTATTACGTACTTGTTAGATTTCCACTGACACGTTAACATAAGCAAGAATAATATGATTAAATTACTCTGAGTTGTGCAGTCATAAGAATTGCACATGACTCAGAACAACTGCAAATTGAAAAAAACAGCCTGTAACTCCAAGAGAAACTACAGCAGCAGATTTTGGCTTTCTCCCTTAAGAGGTTGCTGATCAGTGGAGATTCTGACTCATGAAGGCTTTTTTGGTGCTATTCCTACTCGACTGTCATTGATAAGGTCAAGTGCAGCCCCAATATGTCTTCTTTATTGCTAGCCAAACTTTATGGTTTACTCGAATCTCTTGTAACTCCATAGTTAGCAAACCTCTAGCAGACACGTTTCTTGTCTAGTCACCAAGATTGCTGAGCCTGTAGAGCTCCAGCTTGTTTGAGCACCTAGATCACAACAAGGAAGGTGTTCAGTTAGCCAGTCAATGCCATGGATGTTAGTTTACATCTTTGAAGTAGACAGCACATACAGCAACCTTTCAGTGCAATGGGACAACTTTTTAAGGAACACAAAGGTAAAAGCATACAGGCATCCCCCTGTCCTCTAGGCTATAGGTCCACCAGGCTCCTTTTGATCTGGTTTCATCACATCCACACGTGTTGCAGTATTTTGAAACTGTCCTGTTTTGAGAAAAAAGCTGGCCTAGATAAACTCCAGGGGTCCCTTTCAACCTAAATTATTCTGTGACTCTGAGTCTCAGTTTCTAGGCTACTGTTATGGCATCCAGAAAACACTGAGAATCCAAGCAGACCTCAAAGCTGTAAAACAACTTCAAGAAAGGTACTTGGTGTGGGAACAGCTGAGAGCTGGAAATAGACAGGAGAAACAGAGAATGAAAGATTCCAAAAATCAGAGACAGAATTCTAGCAAGACCAATTACCTCCTTTCCCAAGTGAGTGATATCAGTTATGACAGCAAGATAGACCATCCTTACCATCCCTTCTACATGCTTTGAACTCTCAACTACAGCAGCCTATGTGTAGGTTGCTAGCCAGGGGAGTTTCAAGTTGCCATTTCTAGCTTTTGTATTACTTCATTTAGTAACAGAGGTAGTAGCTACTTTAACAATTCACTCAACTGGAGCAGAAGACAGCTTGACACAGTTGATGTGGAGGCCTTTCAAACCTTTCCTTTATGTCTCCTCTGCAGCACACTTGGACTGTAGCTTGCAGTTTAGTTTCCATGCACCAAAACCTAAATGAGCTGAGGAGAGTAAAAACAACTGAGGTATGGAAAATAAAAGAAATAAAATCATCACAGCTTAGTTGCTCTGTAGACCAAGCCAGAAGGTTCTCAGTCTGTGAAATTAAGTTCTTTAGTGATGATGGGACTGTCCACTTAGCAGCTGTTAGAAGAATTCCTTGAAATTGCTATGAACAATTTTGCTTCAGAAACAGCCCCAGATGGCCTCCTCTCAGGCCAGAAAGAGCAGGATGGGATGAGAACTAGAGGGTTCTCATAGACCTTCCCCCGACAACAGCTACTTCCACAAACGGAATAAACATTTACCTGAGTAGGTATTTCCCCAGCTTCTCAAGGAGCTGCCCTAGTTGCTCTGTATTTCCTTTACAGAAGTGCTAATTTCAAAATCACACACCAAAAAAAAAAANAACCACACAAAAAAAAAAAAAAAAAAAAAAAAAAATCACACTTTCAAAATTCCACAAATAGCAGCAGGGGCTATACAATAACTTCTCTTTTCTTACAGTATTCCAAAACTTGTACAATATTGCTAAGAGACTCCTAGTCAACAAAATGTACAAGTCTGACCTGGAGGTCATGCACATAGGCTACGTGTATGCAAAGATTTCTTCCTCCTCCTGCTGGTTTTATAAGAAGAATGTGAATGCTTAGCCGAGCAAAATAATCTCTGACTGCAGCAGGTAGCAATAATAGTAATCAGGTATCAGGCTGACAAACTGTTCTTGTTCCTTGAGTACATACAAGGTAAGTCACTAGATCACAACTCCCTGTTCTTATGGTAGTCTTTAATCTCCTTCATTTCAGCTAGAAGAACAACATGACAGGACACAAACAACCCAGGGGATTACTGGAAAGTCAGAGATGATACAGGAGGTTCTGGGTGAGCTTGTCAGGGGTGATGCAGCACTGGATTGGCTTTTCACAAATTAGGAAGACTTGACTGGGGATATGATAATCAATGCCAGCCTTAGGTGTAATGACCATGGACTACTACAGTTCAAGATCCTAAGTGAACAGAAGAAGGCAAGCAGGACATTACAGAGTGGACTTAAGCCAAGGGTAAATCACCCCTGCTCAACCTGATTGCCTTCTATGGTAAAATGACTGCACTTATGCACAAGGGAAGACAGAATATGTCATTTACGTCACTTTAAGCAAGGCTTTGACAACTGGATCCCAAAAAATCCAAGCACCCAAGTTGGGATATCACAGTGTAGATGGGTGGACAACCAGATGGGTAAAAAGCTGCTGTTGGATGATGGGGCTCTGAAGGGATCAGTTAATGGGTTCTACAGCACCTCCCAGTAAGAGTGCTGCAAGAGTCTGTAATGGGACCTGTCCTGTTTAACATCTTTATCAATGACCTGGAGAGGCAGAGGAGCACAAACTCACCAGGCTTGCAGGTGACACCAAAGAGGGGCAACTGTGGATATATCCAAGAGCAGGGCTGCCATCCAAAGGGACTTAGCCTGGAGGAATGGGCTGACAGAACATTACGAAATTCAACAAGGACAAATGCAAAATGCTGCAACCCAGAAAATAAACAATAAAGGCTGCAGTGATTCACCATTGCGACAGACTGACTGGCTGGGGAGGAGCAGGTCTGTCAAAAAGGACATGGTGGACAGCAAACTGAGCGGCAGTCACCAGTGTGAACAGGCAAAGACAGCCAATGGTATCCTGGGATATATCAGCAGCAGAATAGCATGCCATGGGCTGAGGGAAATGATCATACTGCTTTATTTGGCACTCACTGGACTGCAGAGTCCAACTTTGAATCCCTAATACCGGCAAGACATTGATAAACTGGAGCAAGTTCAGTAAAGGGCCACCAAGATAATTCGGGCTGAAGAACATCCCCAATTAGGGAACTAGGCTTTTTTAGTCTGGAAAAGAGAATGTTTTGGGAGGAACCTAATAGCCTTCCAGCACCTATGCTGAGGCTATCTAGAAGACAGAGCCAGGCTCTCTACAGCAAGGACAAGAGACAACAGCATAAGATAAAAGAGAGGGTCAGACTAAATATTAAGGCAAAAAAGAAATTCTTCCTGAGTACAAACACATACATAGGTTGCCCAGAGAAGCTCTAGAGGTTCCATCTTGGAGATTTTCATGACCTGACAGGATACAGCCCTGAGCAACATGTCCTCTCTCCATATCTGACGCTGCTTTGAGTAGGAGGTTGGACTGAGATCCCTTTTGACGAGAACTACACTATGGTTTTATAATAACATTTCACTCACATTCCCTTTCACTCACATTCCCTGTGATATTACGACCTTCTTTCACTAAACAGCAGTCAGACAACAATCTTCCCAGAAAAAAAAAAAGATCATTTCAAGAAGCACTGCAGTTTCTAGCAACAGAAAATAACTAATGCACATTGAGGAATGCCAGGCACTTTCATTTTTAATTGGTATGCATTATTATAGTTGCTGATCTACTCTTTGAGTCAGGCAAGGGAAAAAAAGTGAACACACATTGGTTTCACACATCTGTGTAAGCCAGATGAATCTGGGCCAAAGCACTGGAAAGCCTCATTGAGATAGGCCAACTGCAGTGCAATAAACAGACAACAACAACAACAAAACCACAAATAAATAAATAAATAGAAAAAAGAAAAAGAAAAAAAAAAGAAAGAGATTTTCCCCAAAATTAAACTGACATGCTTTGATGAAATTTACTATACAGGTAAAATGTCAGAGCGCTGACTAAATTGGGTACGTTAAATCATGGAAAAGGTTTATAAAAATACTCTACTTGCAAGGTCCTCAGCACAGAAAACTACAGGAGGGGGAGTAATTTTGTTTAGAAAGTATTCTTTTAAAACCAAGCCATGCTGTTGTGATTACTGCAAATACTGCAGTCCCATATGCCACATCTAACAAAACCACTCAATGGTTAAGTTGCATTTTCCTTTAACTACTCATTTCAAGGCAGAGTCAAACAGCAGCATACACGATCTAGAGAGGCCAAGGCGCTCTTCATGCTATGACTCAAAAGAAGTTTCCAGCCAGAACAGGTTCTACTCCTGCAAACATTTATTTTGTGTTGGAAACAGAAATCCATTTGCCTATATCAACGTATACCGTGAAGTGAAGAAAGGAGAGGACAGGAAGGAAAAATTCCTGTTTGTGCCACCTTTAACCCAACCTGCATTTCTCACAGTGCTAGCACAACACCCACAGCACCAAAATGAGATTAATGAGGTTTTTATTTTTATTATTATTAATTAGATTTGCTGAGGGTACCAGTTTCAGGGAATGCAGAGCAGACTCACCATGACAGATCCAGCTTTGGATCTCTACAGCTGTATGTCTAATACTGCCCTATTGCTCTGTTCTCCACATGGCAGCTTTGCCTATGTAAAGTAATGAAGTGTAAGTAACAGGTCAGTACAAAATAAATGGGGCTTTTATGCATGTGCCACATTTCCTCATGGTAGCTGAAAGATTATTTCTTTGTATTTAAGTAAATAGATGCATGTAAGTATTTTCAGGGACAAAAAAAATGCTTACCATGTATACTTTGAGAGTTGCACTGCTGGCAAATTGGAGCACAGCCAGACAAGCATTACCTTTCTGTAGCTACTTATATAATTATTTGCAGGATTACGTTCACAGATATTAATTCATCATGTAGGCTTTCTGGTCACTGCTGAAACCCATAATAGAAAAAAGGATTCTACTTTGAATTAAGAAATTATTACAAAATATGAGAGGATTAAGATATCATTATATATTTTGATGTGAAAATAGATTAATTTTGCTAACTGTTAAACCTTCATTGAGTTATCTTTCAAATAAAATCTTATTTTCCTGGGTATTTACACTACAGAAGTGTGATTTCCAAGAATATCATAAGAATTCATACCTAAAGAAAATGTATGCAGCTCCTTCTATTTAGAAGACATATACATGTTTTAGCACATTTTAGGAAAGAATCAAAAAATTTTAAAAATATATCTTTGACAGTAATAGTCAGCTCCACCATACAAGGTGGTTTTATTCAGCCTTTATACACAATTTCTCTGCAGGACAATTTCTCTAGGGAATCAACATCAAAATTCCTAAGTTTGGGAAAACAGTGGGTGTCAGATTTGTATCACCTCTGCCTATCCAATAGCTAGCAAAATCTTCAGACAGCTAAATATACCCTTAGCAAGTCAGCCTTCATTCACATCATGACATGCATTTAAGTCCTGGAGACAAATTCTAGCTTCTTAAACAAGTGAAGTTTCACTGAGTTAAAAACTACTGAGTAGTGCCTAGCTGGAGGTTAAAATACCTTTTCTTGCAGAAAGTATTGACCTGAGTTTCCCCAGGCATTCAGGTGATAGACACTGAACACTTTCTCACCTCTTCTCCCCATTCCGCTGGAATGGAGGCAACCCTCTGAATGCTGCCCAGGACCAGGAGGCTTAGAGGAGGCAGCCAGGGGTCAGCTACCACTTCATCTAATTGGAACTAATCTGCATGTGGCACAGCATGGCCTGAAGCCAGGAGCAGGTTTAGCTACACAGATGGATGAGTTCTTCCTGCCTATTCAGATCTTCATCGTTCCCCCACAGCACTCAGCACAGGCTATGATTTGTAGTCCTGTCTAATGGATTTTCATGAATCTAGGAAACTGTATGTGCAGGAGACTGCATATCCATTAATACCCTCTCTACTTTTAAGTGCAATAAGGTACAGAAGGTAAAAAAACACGTCGTTTTCCATGCTAAGGACCTTGCAAAGAGAGTATTTTTATAAACCTTTTCCATGACTTAGCTCACCTTACAGCAGAAGGTAAAAGGACATGGATAAAATACATCAGAGCTATACAGATTCAACATGGGTCTACTTAGACACAACTTTTAAAGAACTATCAGCTTGCTGACTGATTACTGCAAAAACAAGAAGATGATTCCCCTCACCAAGGAAAGAAATTGTAAACAGAAACTAGATTACAGCAGTATAAAGACAACGATATAAACATTATCTAAAAAGACTAATTACACAAGACCAAGTACTTCATACTAGTTTTCATCCTGAACACTTCTCAAATGCTGTATGCCTATTCAGATGGGAAAACTAAATGACTAAGATTTAATATTCTTAGTGCATGACCTAGTTTCCAGTCCAGTGCCCAATCTACTACAATATTTCGTCTCTCTTGATGAAGCAGAGCTCACTAATTAAGGGGGGAAAATATGTGTACTCATATGCTTTACATAGTTCTGAAGTAAGACAAAGAAAGCTTTTAAAGATTTGTCAAGTGTACCTCAAAGCAAACCAGAACGGATGTCTGTCAGCCGCACACCCTGTTTAAATTGCTGGTGGTACATTATGACAACTATATGATGCTTTCCTATATTCATCTATTCTTCTTACCTGTGTTTTACCCACTACTCTTTACTGCAGAATAGTTAGAGGACTTGGTAACTACAGAACCAGAAGAAAGTTACTTCTTGCCATAAACTACACAAAAATAAGAAGTTTAGGAAACAATTTTAGTTTGAAGGATGAGTGTCTTTATCCTACAGAAATATTTCTTTTCCAAGAATTACAGCTCAGAAGTAAGCACTCACTTCTTATTTCCTCCTTGGAGTTTATCTCTGTACTCCAAGAAGCATGAGAGCTCGGTACCACAAACAGCCTGGCAGGAGCGCAGAGGCTCCAGTTTCACGCAGACGCCTGACCTGGAACACTTCTGCTCTTACAGCACATGCAAAATCAGTGGCTACGAGACAGAGCCACACTGGTTATGTTTCCCCATGTAAGATGCAAAGTGAGATGCTCTACTTTTTCTGAGTTTAGATACAGTGTTCCTTTCAAGCAGCTGCTGAGGACGTGTGCTGCAAGACCTCTTTGTACTGCAGTACAGGAAGACACCTTTTCTGATACCTCTACACACACTCACCCAGATTTATTTATTTATCCCCACCTACAATCGATGCATTTAGTTCAACCACTGCATTGTGCTAAATGTAAGAATTTGCATGCTCTATAGGAATTAAAAAAACATAACTCAGAATTAGCAAGCAATTTTTTTACCTGACCCTTGACTGACCTAAAAAAAAAGGCAGATGCCAAATCCTCTATTACATGAACAAGAGTAATGCTTTATCCAGACTTCATTTACAGAAAGCAATGCAATTGGTAAGCCTCAACCTTAGAGAATCTGTCAGGAACTCGTCTTAACAAAAAGAAACAACACAAGAAAGAGATAAACCACACTGATTTTATGCTCTCCCAAGACTACAGTAAGTCACAAATTTGCATCACTGAACTTCAAAACACTCCTGGGATAGAGGCAACTTGAAACATATTGAGATGATGTCTTGGAATTGAAAGGACAACTGTCCCACATGAGCTCCACACAAAAGCAAGGGAGGAATTTCAGAGAAACCTTTGGAATTAACATACCAAGCAGTCACCTAAAACATACGATCTGAGGAAGACTGAAAAGTTTGGGCAGAGAGAAGAAGAAACTGCCACAAGATCTCACTCCTGCAGAAGGTCCAAGATCCTGAATCCCAATCCCCCGAAAGAAGGCTCTTCATTCTTCCCCAGCCCCTTCTCCTAGGACATGACTTTTAACAGCGCCTTATGCCTGGACAAAACCAAAGCTACACAAACCTAAGGACCTTAGGGAATTACTCCAATTGCTGCAACAGCAGAAAAACAAAACTTTGAAATGAATTTTCATAATTTTTTCCATTTTCCTGTAAATAGCAGCAGATAAATTTACCTTTCAACAGCAGAGATTCAAGTCAAATCAACATTAAGTGCTTTGGCAAACTCTGTTATTCATTTTACTTGGACAATCCTATGTTCTTCTATTCTGACTTTCATCTGTAACTATTGAACTCTTTTTTACTATTTAGGTAAAGAGGCTTTACTCTTTCGTAAATACATCCCACACATATAAATCTGCTTTGTAAAGTCAGGTATCTGGAGGATGAAATCCAGTAAGTCAGCTAGACACCAGTATTGTAAATGTTACAGCATGCTTCCTAATCACCACTACGCACTCCTTTCCAGGACAGATTTAAGGCAGAGATATTTTTTTTTTCCTTAGTCATTAAAAAGCCAGTATTATTTTTGCCTTTGTGGAAAAAGGAATTATGCATTTCAAAATAATTCTTTTTCTTCTCATGCAGAGCATTACTATCTAACTCCATGCCAAAAGCAAACTTAAAAGGTTATCACTCACAAGGAGAAGAGGAAGAAAACTAAACTGTGATATCCAATCTGAACTGGATACCAAAATGACTTCGTAACTCATAGCACCCTACTCTGTTCCAAAGATAAACACAATTCATTAATATGACAGATGAATCGAAAATACTAATACAAGGCTCAAGACTGCATCTATTTAAGCAAAGTTACATTGAACCAAAGGTGTTTTCAATTTTTCAAACCACTCGCAGTGATAAGGGGGATAAGAAGAAGCAGAACAGTGATTTAGTTTTAATATTAAACTTTAGTGTTTTGAGGAGAAAAGATTTTTTTTCTACGCCACAAATGGGTAACAGCTGCTACTCAAACAATAAAGTAAGTAAAAACCTAAGCATAAACATGCAATGATAAAATGCATGGTTGCTCTATGCCTCATTTATATTTTAGGACTGACGAATGTGCTTTCTGAGCTCTCACACCACACAACTGCATCTTGGCATATTTCCACATCTTTGGCTGAAAGTCACAAGTATTCAGATCATAAGAGCTTTTTTTTTTTCCTTCAGTTCTATGTTATGTGTTCTTTATGTACATAAAAAGTGTTTACTCCACACTTCCTCTGCTTCCGCTAAACTGTAAACAAATTCAGGTCCTGCTCAAAGTATCGTGTTTCACATAGGAATAGGCACAAAGAGTATTCAAGTAAATTACAAACACTGATTTCAACAGAAAGTACAGAGTGCCCTGCAAGGACTGCCTCCAGGGTGCCCCGTGACCTCCTTCTGCTAAGGCAGGATTTTTGCTTCCGGAATTATGCAACGAATTACATTACCAAATCTTAAGACTAAAACATGTTTCCTTACGCCTGCAATTCAGGGGTTATTTTTCATTAACTCCTAAAATAATCTATACCAAGGAATACACATAAGTAATTCTCAGACAAAATTAGAGATCTGTTTTCAACAGAAACAAATTTAGCTTTCTTCACAGCATTTTTTTTTCACTGAAATCACCCAAAAACTTGGACTATTAAAGTCAACTTAATTAAACATAAAATGAGATAATTTAATATTCTTCATTTTAAACAAATTAGTCAGACTAGCCAAAACCACTTACCTTGCAAACTATTAATATTTCAACATTTCTTTCTAAACTGGCTGCTAGGAAACAAGCTTTAGAAATCTGTGGAGGTTAAAGGAGCTCAAACTCTCCAAGTGACAATGGGTTGGTTTTTTGGATATTTTTAAGGATTAATGCACCAGGACAAATTTCATGCCAGCTTTGCAGTATCTTCCTCTCTTGAATCCTTCTACCATCCATTTACTCTCAGCTTACACTACTAAAACTGGTATTAGATTCAGGGTCTTAGGTCCTCCCCTAATACCTCCTACACAAATTTATCATTCTCATAAAAGCCATGCTCTTATTTGTGAGTAAGGGCCAACCCTTAGGTTTCCTGTGCCTGGGAGATCCTGTCAGTTCCAGCTCCTGGAGCCATCTGTAATGTGCGTCACACTGACAGTCCTTCAAGGCAACCATAAAATTCCTACTAACTTGTTGCACATCACAAAATCAAGGAAATTAGTCATAATGATACCCCAACACATAATTACACAGCAATTTTCTTATTTCTCTGGAAGCGTATCATTTCATTCTAGGGAAAAAAAAAAATCTAAAATGCAAATTCAGGGACATTCAGTATCAATATGCCTGACAGCAATCATTTACTTGTCAATTAAAGGTATAAATTTGCTACTGAGGGGAGAAAGGGAAAGGTAAAGAAAAGAGTGACTGACATAGTTCAATCTATGCAGGCTGCATAGGGTGAATAGTAATAAAAATGATTAAATTTGTTCTGACAATTTATTAAAGCACCTATTAGATGGCTTCCCCTATCTTCCTTGACTTCATCCATGACTTTGATTTTTTTTTTTGAAGATGAACAGACATACAACACATTCCACAGACAGCCTGCACAGTTGTCATTTCAGAACTACAAGTCACTTGATAGGTTTTGAGAGTAGGACACCAACAATGAATATACCAGTTGAGTAAGGTAGATTTCTCATGACTGCAAGCCTTTCTAGAAAGCAGTGCTGGTGCCTATGTGTTATACTCTTCTCCCTGAATGGTATGGCAGAACATTCTAGTGTCATGCTAAATTCATCCTCTGCCTTTGACTAGAAACCATCAGCACCTTTATTTAAATATTTTAATTCCTAAGTCAGGTAGAATGCCTGGAAGCACCAAAGCCTTTCCCCAGTCTCTTGCAACTTAATGCATAGTCTTGCTACTTCTAGCTGTCTATGGGGAAGTTTATTCCAAGTTCCACCTATCCTACTTTGTAGATAACATGGTTGATGTGTCATGTTTGTCTGCAGCTTCCTGTACAAAATTTTGGCTACCATATATTACAAATTGGTATTCCTACCCGCACTCCATTGCCTTTTTCCTACACCCAATTTAGCTCCTTGATGTTGTGTTAAACCAGACAAGAGAGATAATTTCTGTAAAACTATTCCCAGTCATGGGCCAGGCCTGGTCTGGGCACAAAGTACAGAAAAAGCATCTCCATGAATGACAAGAACATTCAAGCAAAGCTTAACTAATGGCCTACTACCGACAAACTTTATTACTGTATAACCAATCCCATTAGACAGGCACACAAACCAAGTGTTATTTCTGTTCTTTTCTGCCCTTTCCATGCTACTCTTCAGCCATGATGGGCTGCAGAGCACACGGGCAACCTCCATATATTTGCTGCAGCCAGGGCAGCACAAATGACACTTTACAAGAGCTCTTCAGATTTGCAGGGAGGACAAACCACTTGCTACTGCAACTGAAATACCAGGATCATGTCCTCCACTAAATGATGCTTTTGAACCTTCTTTGAAACAGCTGTTCCACTGTAAAATTCTCAAATATAAACTGGAAAAAACTTAGTGAAGGACCTAATTGAAGGGTTTTAATACTCTGTTTCAGACCTCCATCAGTAACAGTATTTAGCACACTGGCAGTGGCCACTTAGACATCGGAGCCTGGAGCAAGGAGACCTTTGGCATGAAACTCTGCATCAACCCCTGCAGACGTGGGCAACAGCAGCCAGAAGCAAGTCATGAATAAAATACGCAGCCCACCCGAGCAGGCAAGGAAGGAAAGCATGACAAAGCAAAGATGGCACATTTTAACCCCGAGTCATGGGTTAATAAGAAACACTGCTGTCACACACTGTTCTCGTCCTCCTCCCATCCACAAGGCAAGGTGGGATGGGGGAGAGAACCTTGTGCCTCCTACAGCTGCAACTTCTATTTTTTTCACCAACAGCTCGAGACAAGACACTGGTCCAGCAGAATTGGATACAAAAAGTGCAGAACACAAAGTGAGAACTTCTGTACTCCAAGATATGCTTTCTGCAGAGAGAACAAATACTCTCTGCAATTTATTTTACCTACACAGAAGTAAAATTTCTCAGTGAACTCTACTCCTATTTATTGTCAGCATCCATAAGTAAGATTAAAAAAACAACACTCAAGTTCTCTGGCCAGCATCTCTATAAAACTTAGTGCAGAAAGGCACATTTAACCCATTTTAAATACAGAGATCCTGCTTACAAGGTGCTCTGTGCCAGGATTAATGTTTCTGTTCAAATAGCATTTATAACCAATGGGCATAGGATTCCCCAATCAAAAGTAAAAAGGTCAATTTTGTGTTCAACTACTGAAGTTCACAAGAAAATTACACAACTGAAAATTGTTTTTAATGCCTGAAGCAGCTTTGCAGCAAAACAACTCTAGATTTCAGCTTCCTGCGACAACTTATACCACTATTCAGTTGCATTACCACTATATAGCTTACTGCTTAACTTCTTCTCCTTTATTTTATTTGCTTTTAATTCAAGTCACAGAACTTTGTTCCCAACTCGCTGTCTCAGCACTCTGTTTCATAACTGCAAGCAAAGAACTGGAGGTCAACAGGAAGAAAAGAACATAACACCAACTACAGCTACTTACCTACTCTGTCAGGAGCAAAGTATTGGAGGAAATGAACACTATAAGCTGTATAGATTCAGTAGAAGACAGTGATAAAATCATTTGATTTAAATACTTCGTGTTTTTTCCAAGACTTTGTCCGTATTAATACTATATAGGACAAACCTGTCAATGCACTGACAATCAACTCCAGCCAACAACTAATGTCACTTAGCTGAGAACCTGCTAAGATCCAGGGCATCACATCTGGGAGATGTAAGGATAAAACACCAATGAAATTGCAGGAAGGATGGACAGTGGGTGCTCTCAGATATTCAGCAGCCCTATCAGACAGTCTGTTCTGAAATCCTCCAGCACTTTAGTGCAAATTGAATAAAAGGAAAGAAAAAAAGAGGGACCAATAGCTCACAAGTACATTATACTCAGCAATGACTACAGCAGTCACTCAGTAGAGGAGTTAAAATTAGGCATCTGGGGAGGAGAAAGTGCCCTCCAGCACTTAGATTTAATAGAGTCACTTATTTACTGCTCACTGAATTGCTCTGCAAGAATACAAAAGCAGCCTGGAAACAAAGCATTTCCCAATGGCAAAGTTTCTCAGTCAGGGAAGAGTTTACACTTGGCAACTAATACAGGCTATTGGGAAAGTTTTGTATTGAAATGCACGTTTGTCTGTCTTCACACGGAGATTCTGAAAATAAGCAGCTTATGGGAAAATGGGATTTGCTTAGGTAAAAAAGTACAGATGAAACTGTAGTGTTAAACTGCTTGAGAGCTTTAAAATTGTAAATTTGTCCACTGAATAAAGCATAAATGAGATTTACAGTAGGAAAAGAGCAAATTACTTCCACACTTCTGTAGCTCATCATCTTAAAGAGCATACAACTCCCAGCCAAATCTAGTTCAGTGAAAAGAAGTGAAACTGTGTTTATTTTGCTTGTAATTGCTATTTACAATGTGTTTGGTTGCCTGAGGGAAAAAGACAGACAATTACCAGAAAGATTCTAAATACACTTTTAAACACTAACAGCCTAAAATTTCAGACAATAAACTGAATTACAATTATTGTCCATAGACTTGGACACACATCCTCAAGTAATTAGTCTGTTACAATCCACTGTTTGTCATGATTTTTGATGTATCACTGCTGCTGAGATGGCACAAACCACTCAGGGACCCAAAATGCTTTACTGAGGGGAGGGTGGGGGGGGAGAATGGGAGGGGAAATAAATCACAAAACCACCAAACATTTTTTATTGAACTTTCCCCCAGTGAAGGTTGGACATGTTTGTGAATTACTAACGTAGTAAAACATAAAGGATTTAAGAATGACATTGCCTAGGGTGTCAATTTCACTATCCAAGTAGAAGTAGAGGCCAGGCAGAAAAGAAGAAATTTGGGTGTTTACCCTGACATTCACACGGCCTTTTCTCTCCCAAGCCATGAAGGTTAAGTATAAAAAGCGATGGATGAGTGTGCAGAAATCCAGTTTTCTTCTTGGATGAGTGGGGCATTTAAATGGAGATACGGTTTTGGGGTTGGGTTTTCTGTTTTGATTGGGGTTTTTTTTTTTTTCTTTTTAAATTTAGCACTTATTTCTTACATCTGTTTTTAAAGATGTTCAAGTATAAAGGGTTCCATGTAAAATTTTCAACTTGTCTGACAAAAGGAATATGTATTTGAGGACACAGGCCCCAAGCTTCCACATACTGAAGGACAATTCAGTTTTACCTGTTTGATAGGGTATCTGTGTTAAAAGACCCTGAAAACATCATTTGCCTTCTTTTTCTACTAGGAATACTAGTAGAATAAAACTAGAATAGTATTATACATCACCTCAATAATCTTACAGTCTACTTTTGCCACATATGTGCAAATAGGCCTCTTAAAACTGGCACCATATCCAAAAGAAAGTGCTGATCCTAAGGAATTGCAACTCCTTGACAAGGCCAAGATAGCATAAAGTTTTGGCACCTTGCAGGACTGCAAAAAATCCCTGTACTTTAGAATCATTAAAGGAGATATTTTATCTACTTCAAATTGAATTCTCAGCAACTTGCTGCTTGTTTAACAGCCTTGGCAATAGAAAGTGAACTGGGAGTAGCAGCTTGCACGTGCGCAGGCAGGGCTATCAACACGTGCTATCAAACTGGCAACCATGTTGGTGGTCCTCGACATATTTGAATTTAGTGCACCTATACAGAATCAAATTATTATATTATTTTTATTATTATTATTATTATACATATGATATAGAATATTTTATATAATATATTTATTATTATTATACGTATTAGGGTGTGGGTGTACATACATATATTAGGGTGTAATACATCTACACCCACAAAAACATCATCTGTCTCAGTCAGAAAACTGGATTACCTATCCTTTACCAGACCAGGACCAAGACTTTTCTCACAGGCACGAAGACCAGATTTTTCAGCTGAGCATTTCTAACACCGAATTCTGTTCACTGGGTGGATGCGGCTGGTAATGAACAACTATCTCTTCCTGCTTCTCCTCTCTACAGTACCTATGTGCTCTACCACAGCTGAGAGGGTATGAAAGAATAAAGCCTAACCCAGGAAGTGCATTGTGCTAGCCCGACAGTTGTCAGTTTGATCCTCACACGGGCCATTCACGTAAGAGCTGGACTCAATAATCCTTGTGGGTCTCTTCCAACTCAGCATATTCTGTAACTCTTGTCTCCTGTAACTTAAAAATCATGCAAAAGCCTTCCTCTTTAGCACCTCATCTGTGATGACCCACCTTAAGGTGATGTTGAGAGGCAAGATGTGTGGTGTGTGAGGGGAAAACCATAGCAATGAGCCTGCCACTGACTGCCCTTTACTCAATGCATTCTAGAACAGGCCCCTTTTTATTTCTTAAAACAAGGTGAGTTTTCTGTTGGGTTGGCCTTCCTGGTTATGCTGAATCAGACTTTTTCCATGAATATTACAGCTGCCTAAAAGCAATCCCAAGCAAAACAACCTCTCCTTGGTTTCTTCTTGGGAGTTTTATATTTTGGTTAATTTTCCTTTAACCTGACCTCAGGAGACCTTCTCAGACTTACACACAGACTTAAGACAGCCTCTAAGGAAACTCTGTAGTCACGCACCAAGACTAATAAAAGCACTATTCATCTAATACATGGAGCTGTTAGTGATGAGTCAACCTACCCAGTAAAACTAGAAACATAGTTTTTGTCAATTTATCCAAATCGGCAATAAGCAAAATGACTGTATATACATTGTAATGCGGATGTACAAGTCAGAGCACCATTCCAGGTAATGTGCAAGACGAAATTTGGAGGCAAGGGTCTGACCAAGGCTTCATGTGCTAGGTGTGGTTTATTATCTACCTTTAACCATTTTCCATTTTGGCAGAAAATTCAGGGCATATCATATAAATTTAATTATTTAACTATTTGAACTTTGCATCTTTATCAAAGCTGTAGTGCAAACACTTATCTACTCAGCTTTATTTTTCTCAGATTAGTTTTACAGCTTTAGAAAGTTTGATCAAGCCGAATTACCATTCTTAAGCAAACTGGAAATGCAGCAAAAGGTTTTGCTGTGCTATGACATCTCTTAGAAAAGCTGACTGCATTCGCTGATGCAGAGCAGGGAGAAAACTGCAGCTGCATTTTAGAGGTCCGAGAGGAATAGTGGTGATAAACACATTTTCCACTTGCCAGGGGAGAAAACACAGGACAGCACCAACAGCCACTTTTACCCGCAGGAAACGAGGTGGGGCATCAGTGGAAGAGAGGACTGGAAAAGAAGGAGGGTACCGGGGAAACACAAGCACGGCAGCAGGAACTCGCATCAGAGCGGCGTAACTTTCAGCAGCATCCTCCTCCCCGTACTGCTGCTGCTGCAGCTCCTCTCCCCTGAGGGCTACCGCGGGGACAGCTCCGCGCCCCGGGCCCGGTGGGGCAGGGGCGGGTAGGGCGCGGGCCGCCCCCCGCCGCCCGAAGGAAGAGGAAGCGGCGCCGGGCCCGCAGGAAGTGCCGCTGCCCCGCGCCCGCCGCCGCTCCCGCCCTGCGCAGCGCCCCGGAACTCCCTCTGTCCCTGCGTCTGCCTTGGGCTGAAGGTGCCACGGCGACGCACAGCCTCTCTTGTCCTGTGAGTGACAACGCAGCCTGCTTATCTCCTTAGGTAAAACNCCTCGGGGGCCGCGGCGAGGGCGAGGGCAGCCGCCCTCCTCGCCCAGCGGCGCACCTGCCCTGCACGCCCCTACCTTGTTGAGGTGGGGGTCGCGGAGCACCTCGTAGCCCCTCTTCATGGTGAGCTGCAGGGGCCGGGCGGCGTCCCGCCTCTTCTCGGCTGCCTTCCCTGCTTGCATGGCGCGGCGCGGCGGGGCTGACTGCCGGCAGGTCGCTGCGGGAGCGGAGGGGAAGCGGCGACTCCTC